>JAHWFP010259826.1:41824-62549 GCA_023313725.1 Lithobius niger
AAAACAAATCGACTCTTACTATAATTGGTTTAAACAGGTTTATTAACAGCTCGTATAGGATTAATACAAAAAAAAATGGTGGCATCAGTTGGACAAACCCTCACAAATTTTTAAGAGTTGACCTATACATAATTCAATAAATTCTTTCATAGTCCTTAGTAAACAAAAATACACTTATATTCAAAAATTGTGGGGACCTCCTTACAAGAACACGAAAGGTTTCTGAAAGATGAAGCATTTCCGTCCCATCTTCATTGTTCTGTCGTAGCTTGCACATTGAATCACAACGAATGAGAAGTCCTCATCTTCCATTCTACCTAGACGACGGGTCCTTGTAGTCCCCCCCCCCTCCCATCTAACGACCTCCCACCCGCCTTTTCCAGCTCTCCAACACATTGTCCTCCGGTTTCTTCTGTGGACTTTGCCGTCACCAAATATGGCATGAAAAATGCTCAAATTTAGGGCTAGCCCCACCAATTGAGACATAAAGGGGTGACAACCTTTGTTGGAATGTCAAGTCCCTACACGACACCCCCCTGGACTGTGATGGACGACGTGTCGCGGCTTCTCACCAAACCCCTGCTATAACGAACCCAAAGATGACCCGACTGTGGCAAAGCGGATGAGTGCAAGGTGCACTTTTGTCGTTTCGGTCCCTTTTGAATCCAGGCTTGAACAGCCCGTAAGAAGATCGTTCGTTCCTTTTATCTCTGTTATTTGAATTAGTATATACCGTATTATAAGCCATATGCATCCGTATCATAACAAAAAAATAACAATGTGGCAACAATATAGAAACGATGTTACAATAATGAAAAGAAATTGTTAAAACAGTATAGGGCTATTACTACCGAAACTTGCAACCATCAGATACCAGTTGGACATAATGGCGCTGCAAAAGGGAAGGAGGCAGGGATGGGGTGGCAAGTGCCCTCAATAATCGAAGTTCCGAGTAAAATATGGTTAAAGTAGACGAATAGGCCATTTATTTCATTCATCTGATATAATTTTATAATATTTGCTTTTTTTTTATGTTTTAAAAGCACTAAAATTGATGAAGAAAAGGAGTTGGTTACAGAGCTCCGACGAAGTAAAATCAGCCTTCCTCCCCGTCCACAGCTGAATTTACGGACTCTTATTTCGAATTCCAAACCCCACGGCGGGGGCCCCCCCCCTCCCCAAACGAAATTTGGGCAGCCAATGCTCGGACATGGTCAGTTGTAACAGCTCTAACGCAGCATTTAGGCCAATGTGAAAGTGAAAAAGAAAAATGTTCGAACTGACGTGCATTGGACGGAGCACAGCAAGTTCTAATTCCTAGGGACTTTATCATTCCAGAATAGACGCGAGAAACAATACATATCCATGGCTCTTATCTACCGTGTGCACAAGGGTGAGTTTAGGACCAGGCTTAAACCAGGAATCATCAGCACATCAAACGTTAAATTTGATAATTGTGAATTCGTAAGACGTTTGTAATGTGATAACCTTGATAAAAAAAAAACCTTTATACGCTCAATCAGTGTTTTGTTTTTACAACTATGAAATGATTTTGCGGACATTTTTTTTCCCACTTGGGATACATCATAGAAAGGAATGACGGAAATAATCCAAACAGCGAAATTCACACATTAGAAATAGCATAGTAAGGCTTCAGTAAGCTGCCTTCATGCATTTAAGTTTCGTCGTAGTGGCATGACCCAAGTTCATACCGGCAACCCAATCAATCCTCGAATCATTGACAAAACGCATTTATCTGTATGCCCATTCCTCCACTGGCATATCGATAAAGGCTTTATTGTTAGTAGGGGAGGGCGGATTGAGTTCTCAGTTCAAAACCGGGTCACGCCACTTGTGATGAAGCGTAGTTGCGTGAAGGTGTCTGTACTGCGGTATTTTCAACGTATGTTTTTCGTTGTCTGACTTGTTTTCCTCTTTTCTTTACGTAATTTACAGTGATTTTGTGTATATTTATTTAATATATTTATCCAGTCAGTTCCGATTTTTACCAGTCATCCCTTAATTCTATAGACACACACGCATTTGAATGAGCCCGTTTTCACAGTTCTACAGAGAAATAAACAAAGTTGTTAGAGACTTATATTTCTTCGGAATGACCTATACCCACCCAAATTTACACGAGCAATATTAGGCATTCCAGACGGCGGAGTATGCTGCCGTAGACGTACGTCAGGTCATAAAATATAAAATTTGAATAAAATCCTCGGATATTGTTATCGAACTAAAACCATTGAATTATGTTGGAATATTGTAGAAATCACTTGAAATGACTCACCTTCTTCCGACTGATTCAAACAGATGTAAGTGTGCAAATCACGTCAAGCAAGGCTGCATGCTTCATCCAAGACCGTTAAGGTAGATGCAGCGTATCTTGCTTTCCGGTCTTAGAACTTTTATCCTAGCAGGCTTTGTCGTACCAAGCGATGGAATCACTGCAAGTATTTGCAACGACGAAGTGCGCCAACTTCTATTTTGCTGCCGGAAGCAGAATATTTTCTACCGGTCTGCGACAAACTTTTTACGAATGAAAACTAGTCTGCAGGCTGAGTGGGAAGGAGTCTGCAGGTAGCAAGGAGGGAGGGATGCGGAATAAATTTTGCCCATGCAAAATGTTTACTTATTTGCACTAACTTGTCTTTTTTATTAAAGACTTTTTTTTCAAAGTTTTGCAAACAACTTGGAAAAGAACCAATTTATCGTCTTACGAAGAGTATCCTTAAAAGTTCTAGTAAAAATAATTAAAATGGTGGATTTGAACTTAACGTCTGTCAATTGCGGCGAAATTATAGCAAAAAAAAATAAAAAAAATAATGCACAAAAAAATATGCAAGACAAATCCTTCTTTAGGAGAGTCGGCCGTTCTGCGACGTAGCGTGGGATTCTGGCATAGCCCTGCACGTGGGATTCTGGCATAGCCCTGCACGTGGGATTAACATAATATCCTAAGATTACAACAACTCTCGTTTGGAGAGTGTACCCCTTTTAAACTTTTTTTACGTTTATTTTTACGTTCATGTTATACGTTCACTTTTACGTTGATGATGCACTGGTCGAATTACATCTAAGGTATGGCATTGAAGTTTATGGCTGAACAAACAATATCTAGACACACGCTAGTGTGTCGCCGCCAAGTAATAGTAGATCGTCCGATTGTAGACATCCGATTGTTAAAAACTGATTGTTGATGAAAAAAAGCGGCTGCATTAGCAGACTGTGTCTTTTAACTGAAACCAACTTATACCTGATTTCAGCGTATTGGTTTAAATTCCCCATGCGGTAGAAAACTTTGCAAATCGTTTGAATCAGGTGTCTTGGGTCCAGTAACGAAGAAAACGTCAACACGAAAATGTGGGAACGTGTCCTTCATGGAGAAAAAGTGTCCTGAATAACTTTGATTTGTGTTACTAGTAACTAGTAACTAGTCCGCAGGCTCCCATGTTAATTCTCATAGGGTATAACGATACGACTACAGCTGATTAGGGAAAGTTACCAGATCTAAATTTCGGCAGACAGGTAAAGTGTCATATGGGGAAGTGCCTTATTCTAAAATGGGGGTTGCAGCTAGAAGCACGTGGCCCTGAAGTGGCTCGTAAGTGCAAAATTATTGTTGTAACCATTGTTTGTATTGTCATCCAACAGAAGATTATAACATGCTTAAGTGTTACACGCTTATCGTTTCAGTATCTAATTGTCAGAATTCATTGTTGTTGCAAGTAGGTGGCCGGGGCCTCAATAAAATAGGAGAAAATTGGAGAGTGGTTCACTAAGAGACGGAGTATGTTTTATTGCAAATGTTTGGTCGGTTTTTTTGTTACGGTACACGAATCCAAACTAAATTATCTGCCCCACGACGATAAAAGGGACAATTATGTGTTCGTGAACACCATGGTAACTAAGTGATTGAATGATTAACGTTAACCGAGGTGGGGCCAAGTGAGAAGGGATGCGCTGATTGAGTAAACGAAGCGGATGAAAATCAGCGTCAAACCGTGTCAATTTCGCGTCAAACCGTGTCAATTTCGCTGACGTAACGGCAATGGCAAAGATGAAAATTATGAATGAGAAAATTTATAGACATAAAATTTCTCCAGAAAAAAAGGTACAGATGACGATTACACCGTCTGATCTTTGCTTCATTCACAGTCCTCTGAAAGTAGTGATAGCCACCCAAAACCCAAACCGGTATAAGAGAAGCCGCCAAGTTTCAAAAAACGGTCGACCTTTCAAAGAAGTGATATCATTCAACCAGGGAAAGGCCTCCATGGTTAATCCTATTAGCCAAGTTAATCGCACCGAATAATACTTTGGACGTTAAATGAAAACTTGAAAAGGACGGTACACGAACTCCTTCTGAATTATCTGCCCCACGACGATAAAAGGGTATGCTTGTTATTAATTTATTTGGAAGCATTAGTGAAACGGACATTTGATTTTACGTAGAATTACTGTTCTCAAGTTAATTCTCATAGGGTAGAAAGACACGTCTACAGCTCATTAGGGAAAGTTGGTAGATCTAAATTTCGGCAGACAGGTAAAGCGTCATATGTGGAAGTACCTTTTTCTAAAATGGGGGTCGTAGCTGTAGCACGTGGCCCTCAAGTGGCTCGTACGTGCCAAATTATTGATGTAACAGGTAAAGGTGATGATTAGACCGTGAAATTCTCTGTACATTTACAAGCCTATGCAAGTTCTGACCGTGTCAATTTCACTGGCGTAGTGGCTAATTGTACCACGGCAAATGTGAAAATTATGAATGAGCAAATTTATAGACATAAAATTCCTCCAGATAGAAAAGTAAGAGGGGACGATTAAACCGTCTGATCCTTCGCTCGTTCACAGTCCTATGAAAGCTGTGATATCCACCCAAAACCATAACTGGTATAAGAAAAGCCGCCAAGTTTCAAAAAAGGGTCGGCCTTTCAAAGTAGTGATATCATTCAACCAGGGAAAGGCCGTCAAGGTTAATCCTGTTAGCCAAGTTAATCGCACCTAATAAACTTTGTTTATTAGCAATGTTCTAGTCTTCATTTAACTTTTGAACTATTAATAGGTGCGATTAACTTGGCTAACAGAATTAACCTTGGCGGCCTTTCCCTGGTTGAATGATATCACTACTTTGAAAGGTCGATCCTTTTTTGAAACTTGGCGGCTTCTCTTATACCAGCTTTGGTTTTGGGTGGATGTTACTTACACGTGGACAGAAAATACAACATAAAGTTATTCGTGTTCTTTTCCAGGACAGCAAAAAAACAAACGTTGAGATAATCCAATTCGATCAAACAATTTGTAATGCTGGTAGTCAGACAGAGAGACTACCTGATTATAACAAACAAACAAAACATTTTGAAATGAAAAATCATCAAGAAACCTACAATAGCTTACAAGCTGAATCTAGACACATGCTAGTGTGTTGCTAAGAAGTAACAGTATAGATCGTCCGTTTGTTGACATCCGATTGTTAATAAATGATTGTTGATGAAAAAAAGGCGGCCGCACTAGCAGACTGTCTTTTTACTGAAACCAACTTATACCTGATTTCAGCATACTGGTGTAAACTCCCCATGCGATAGAAATGTGTGCTAATCGTTTGATTGTGGGAACGTGTCCTTCATGGGGAAAAAGTGCCCTCAATAACGTTGCATTTGTGTTATTGGTGACTAGCAACTAGTAACTAGTCCACAGGCTCCCATGTTAATTCTCGTAGGGTATAACGACACGTCTACAGCTGATTGGGGAAAGTTGCCAGATCTAAATTTCGGCAGACAAGTAATGTAACACTTGTATGCGCTACGTAATGACAAAGTATTGGAAATGACTAGACAAACACAAGATGTTGGTGGTTAATGTCTAAGACGTTTATCCCTATACTCGCTTCCTATAGCGGAGGAGAGCGTGTCAGACTCGATTAACAACTCTGTTTGCCGTCTATGTGCCTCGACCACGGCAACTCACGAATGAGCCGTCAATGTTTACGTCGGTTTTGGGTATGATTCTCTAGCTTGAGGTCCCGACAACCGTACTCTAGGCTGAGCACGGCGATCTGGTCCCAGTTCTGTCTCTGCGGCTTGTATTTATACCACGAGCAGCAAGCACAGAAATGGCAGATGGCCGGGCGTTTGCCGGAACGTGTCAATACACGTTTGGTGCGTTGCAGAGAAGCTAAGCGCTCCAGCTTAGGGGGCGCGTGCTAGTGACTGCTTGTCTCAGAATGAGGAATCACGCTGAGCCAAGTGTCACAGTAAAGCGTCATATGGAGACGTGCTTTTTACTAAAATGGGGGTTGCTGCTAGAAGCACGTGGCCCTGAAGTGGCTCGCAAGTGCAAAATTATTGTTGTAATCATTGTTTGTATTGTCATCCAACAGTAGCGTATACATGCTTATAACATGCTTAAGTGTTACACGCTTATCGTTTTAGTACCTAATTGTCAGAATTCATTGTTGTTGCAAATAGGTGTTTCTTAATGAGCCTCAAGAGGCCGGCACTGCCTCAGAAACTAGCACCCACTGGAACTTTCCCTACATGGGAAAGAGAAGGTGGGTGGGAGTGCGGAGGTTCGTCACGGAGGATGTCACGAGAGTATTCCGTGGAGTGACGATTTCCTGTGTGCAAGTGCGGCGGAGAAGTGGGCTGTTGGTTTTCAGTTGGTTATAGTTTGTGCAGTGTTTCTGGTTGTGCAGAGTTAGGTGTGTATTGTACATGTTGTAGGTTTGGGGCGCATGGCGACAGGCTAAGGCCTCAATTAAAAATGCAAATGGAATGGTTCACTAAAACGGAGGCGGTTGTGTTCTTCCACACTACAAACATTTGTCAGCCAGCAGTGAGCCTTACAGTTGGTGACCAGGTTATCAGCCCGATCGGCAGTGTAAAATATCTTGGAGTAGTCCTGGACTGTAGGCTCACCTGGGACTTGCATGTAAGTAGAATCCGGAATAAGATACTTGCAAGGACGGCGATCTTGAGGCAGTTGGTGTGCAAGGGAGTGGTGAGAGGGGTACTCCTAGTGGCATCCAGGACGTTTGTCCGGTCGACTCTGGACTACTCCTTGCCTTTTTTGTGTGCTGTACGGCGTTACGAAAACGTGTTGCAGGTTGTGGTGAATGTGTTTCTGCGAGTTGTTTCGGGGTGTGTCGCGTCCACACCAGTAAAGTGCGCTGTGCGTAGAGTGTAATGAACCCCCAGTTGAGGTGTGTGCGAGGGAGCTATTGGTCGCACTTTGTTTGCGGAATCTCAGTACAGGTCAGGGTGATCCAGTTGGCAAGATCTTTCATGATTACGGAACCTTGAGTGATCGTGCCAGGAGTGTGTTAGGTGAGGCTGGCCGCGGGATTACTATTCTGCATCAGGTGTCGGGCACAGCTTCAGTTGCGTGTGCGGTACCCCTGAGCCTGTGGACTTGGTGTCATGAGCTGCAGGTGGTGTTTGCGATCGTACGGCTGAGTGTGAGGTGTATTGTGATGCCTCGTTTCTCCCTGCGCCTTGTGTTGGAGGTGTTGGCGTGGTTATCCCGTCCTTAAAGATGGAGTGTCAGAGGGTTGTTAACGATGCTACATCCAGTACGATGTGTGAGCTGTTAGCCATTTCCGTGGCTCTTGATGTAATTTTAGATGTGTGCCTCCCCTCGTTTCTTATTTTGACTGACTCCCAAGAAGCATGTAAGCTCCTGCAGAGGTCGTGGGAGTGCCTGGAAGTCGGAGATCCGATTATTTATTCGATTGGATGGAAGTTCTGGGTTGCGTTGGGCTCGGGTGTGGCCTCGCTGCGGTGGGTCTGGGGCCACAGTGGTAACCCTGGCAATGAAGTAGCTGACGAATTGTCATGAGAAGCAGTGTGGAGCACGTGCACGCAGGTGTATCTGGCGGTTTCTGCACGGATACGGCGGGTGGCTGTTCGGCAGTGGTCTCTTGCACAGTGACAGGAGGCCTGGGAAAATGGGCGAGATGGCAGGTCCCTATTTGCAGTGCATACATCATGCACGGTCAGGTCGAACATAAATCGGCTACTCGAGTTGGTTTTACGTTGCTGCAGGCCCACAGGTTCAGGTATGGCTGGGCGACCTCCCCACTGAGCAGCGTGTGTCAAGTGGCAGATACGGCGGAGCTTGTTCTCGTAGTTTGCCAACGGTTTATTGCAGAGCGACGGCAGCTAGCGCCTTGGTTAGCTGCCCTCCCGGTCTTTGAGGACTTTTTGTCACATTCACGTGGACAGCGCTATGTTGCTAAACTGCGGGCTATAGCTCTATTCGTTGCAGACACAGGATTAAGTGTGTAGACCCCCTCCCCCTCCCCTTTTCACCGTCTCGTCTCCTTGCATCGAAGCGTTGTCCAGTGGTGTTGTTTGTGTCAAGTGCTTCGCACAGGATCGCAGGGGACGGCGACGGATTGCACCTCTGCCGGTACTTTTCCGGGACCAGGTGAAAGCGTGCAGGTGCAAGACCAAGACCAAGAGCTAGTGTGTGTCCATGAGTCCAGGAGCTGATGTGTACTAGCGGTGCTACAGTAGTTGCCTGCCGGAACTTTCCCTAAATGGGGAAGAGAAGGTGGGTGTGGAGTGTGTGTGGCAGTTGTGGGAGCTTGTGATTTATTTGCTTGCTTGTTTGTTATTGTGATGCGCTGCAGACCTGGTTATTGATGGTGTTTCAGTTCGTAGAGTATTTTCTTTAAATGTAGGTAGTTTGGGGCGCATGGCATTAGGCTGGGGCCTCAATAAATTACAGAATGGAATGGTTCACTAAGAGACGGAGTATCGTTTATTGCAAAGGTTTGGTCGGGTTTTTTTTTTGTTACGGTTCACGAATCCAAACTAAATTATCTGCCCCACGATGATAAAAGGGACCATTATGTGTTCGTGAACACCATGGTAACTAAGTGATTGAATGACTAACGTTAACCGAGGTAAGGCCAAGTGAGGAGGGATGCGCTGATTGAGTGAACGAAGTGAACGAAAATCAGCGTCAAACCGTGTCAATTTCGCTGTCGTAACGGCGAATTGGGCCACGGCAAATGTGAAAATTATGAATGAGCAAATTTATAGACATAAAATTCCTCCAGATAGAAAAGGTAGAGGGGACGATTAAACCGCCTGATCCTTCATTCGTTCACAGTCCTATGAAAGCTGTGATATCCACCCAAAACCATAACTGGTATAAGAAGAGAAGCCGCCGAGTTTCAAGAAAGGGTCGGCCTTTTAAAGTAGTGATATCATTCAACCAGGGAAAGGCCGCCAAAGTTAACCCTGTTAGCCAAGTTAATCGCACCTAATAAAACTATGGGCGTTAGTTGAAAACTTGAAGATTGCTACTGTGAGTAGCAGTGTTCTAGTTTTCATTTAACTTTCGAACTATTAGTCGGTGCGATTAACTTGGCTAACAGGATTTACTTGGTGGCCTTTCCCTGGTTGAATGATATCACTACTTTGAAAGGCCGACCCTTTTTTGAACTTGGCGGCTTCTCTTAAAACCGGTTATGGTTTTGGGTGGATCACTTAAACGCAAATTGCCATTTACGAGAAATAATTTTGGAAAAATATCAACAAAGCATTACACTCCTTTCATTTTTAACAAATCACCTACGGAATGTCACATTATTGCGTCGTTCGGAAACTTAAAACATAAGACTAAAATCTACTTATTAAATACACACATTAATAAAGAACTAAATAAATCAGGTACCAAATGAAAGGATTTTTTTTATTCATATGTTTTTTCCTCTTTAAGTTGCTGTGGGAGTCTATGAATTTGATGTGAAGGGTGAATGTCTCATATTACAATATGTAGCAAGGTAAATAAGGGAAGGGGTGAATGTTTGATATTATATAATTAATTAAAATATTACTATGTAGATACGAAAAATAATTATTACACTGTTAGGTTAATTTGTGGACAGCACAAGAATTACGTTCGTACTTCGTGCTATCCATTTAATATTTAAATTAACCTTTTGAAACTTTGACACCGCCCGTCCTTTAAAGTAGATACGTGGGCCGTCATTGGCTATATTCTCGAAAGTTCACCTACACATTGAAAAGACGGCTACATACGTTACGTATAGCCATGCCGACGTGCACCTTGCTGACATCTTCCGTTGCGTCCAACACGTCTTTTCTCATCTAACAAGCAGAACATCGAGCCATCGCGAGAACCAGAACGAGAGCGAAACGGGAATAAGTCACTCGGGACGGAATCCCTCGAGAAATGCGATACGGCTTTTAGCTCTCGACGTTTAGGCCTAATATTCGCTTTTGAAATGGTGGTCTGTCAGAAAAATTATGAACGTCTTTGGTCATAGACGACAGCGTGTTCAAATACAGGTATTACAAGCTGACAGAACCGAGGAAGGGAAGGGGGGGGGGAGGGAAGGGGGGGGGGGGGGAGTTGACGGACAGCGTTGCTACGCTTCAAATCCTCCAGTGACATCTTTATTTTATTTTCCTTCTTCCAAATTTAACTCCATTTCGACCAACTGACACAACGTCGTCAAAACGGAAAAATTATTTTTTTTCCCTCTTATTTTCTTCTTCGCCCTCCTCTTCTTTGGAAAAGATGGACCGACTACTGTCCCAGTCTGTCTGGGCATGACAACTTACCGTCAACTTATCCTTTCACAAAAGGAAAAATGTTTACGGAGACTTTTAGTGGTTTGGAAAGCTTCGGACAGCTCATTTTGCATTCTGATTGATGCTGTTTCCATGTTCGTGTAAAAAAAAATATGCGTTTGACGGCGAGACGTTCATTTTTATGACAATGATGCTTGACTAATTTCAGTCTCCCTATATTTTTATACTTAACCTTTCTTGCATAGAACGAGTTGAAGACCTAAATAATGGCAACATGGCCAATGATGCCATCTTGGATCCAATATGGAATCCATCCACCATTTCGGTATTCAGTGAAGAACACAAGTAGAGCTTAGAAATGCAGTAGGGCCAAATAGCCTAACTCGTAATTTTGGACATTTTTATAACGGGATTTGTAACGGTCTTTAAATGGCATTTTGAAGTAATGTTTCCGTCAAATGTATACAATCTCCCCATTAATGCCAGCCAGTGAAGCACTGGTTCCGCTCGGATAACAATGTAAGCACAGACAAAAGCAAATCTAGACACACGCTAGTGTGTCGCGCCAAGTTAGGCAACAAACATCACAACAAACAACACATCAATTCAATTGTCAAAGTTGTAAACCATTGTAGCGCGACGCCATTGCGTCAGTGTCTTCTATCTTGAAGCATAGTTGGGCACATTTCAGGTACTTGGGAAAAATAATAATGCGGTACAAAAGCTTAAATTGTGTTGAAATCGTGAGCAATGACCCACCTCACAAAAATTAACTCGTGTAGGAATGCCAGCTAAGCTGCTTTCAATGCAAAATTTGACCCTCAATAACGTTGTAAATGTGTTACTAACTAGCTAGCTATAGTCCGCTCATCCCCATGTTAATTTCCATAGGGTGATTATTTCATCGATACCGAGATAACGGGAAGGCTTCTAGCTATGAAATTGGACGAATGGGTGCAGTACAATACAAACTGCGTACCTTTTAAGGTTTGGAGCCTGGGGACGTAACGGGAATGGCGTGGGATGGCGCGTAAGTACGAAAATATTGTTATAACCATTGTTAGTATTGTCGGCATTGTCTCTCATTGGACGGCCAAAGTGTATACTGACGTGCGTGCCTAGAAAGACACTAGTGTATCACGATAAATCTAAACAACGTTGCAAAGAAATTGTATTCACGTCCAATTCACGAAAAATAAACCAACTATAATAACAAAGTCAAAAACTGTTAAAGAGGCCACCAAGTTGAGAGTGGTTCGGCCCTTCAAAGGAGTGATATCAACACACCAAATTAACTAAATAAAACAAATTACAACAAAATTAAAACCAAACCAAAAACCTATAAAGAGGTGACCAAGTTGAGAATGGTTCGGCCTACAGGCAAAAGATAGCAAATTGTTGAAAACCAATTTCATGTTGATGTGGCACTTTATTACACATCTGCACGGCAGTGGAGTTGAGTCAATACACAATTAAAAAAAAAAGGAGTGATATCATATCAAAAACCAATACTGGTTAAAGAGGCCGCCAAGTTCCGAATGGTTCGGCCCTTCAAAGGAGTAATATCAACACACCAAAACATTCGCCAACTTAATCGCACCGAATAATATTTTGGACGTTAAATTAAAACTTGAACATTGCTACCGAAAGTAGCAATGTTCTAGTTTTCATTTAACCTTCGAACTATTAAGCGGTGCGATTAACTTGGCGAATGTTTTGGTGTGTTGATATCACTGCTTTGAAGAGCCAAACCTTTCGGAACTTGGCGGCCCCTTTAACCAGTTTTGGTTTTTGATATGATTTAACTGTACCGAAGCTAAAACAGTAAAGGAACATGAATATGCTTTCCCGTACAGTTGTCATGTTGCTGTAGTGTTTATTCCATGTGAAACCTTACTGTTGTATTCAAGAATTAGGCACGTAAATAAACTTAAAATCACTGCAATTGCAAGAAAAATTACTTTAAAATTTTGACGCCTAATATAAACAAAGAAGGAGTAATATACGGCTGTGTTTATATTATCGAGTAACATAATTTTGATACTGGTAAAATTTGAAACCAAGAAGCTTCAAAAACACAATCTCACACACACTCGCCTACTTTTTTTACTCAATTTTTTTCAGAATTCTTCAATCAAGTCACCTCCCTTCCAGCCATCATCCTAATGATGATACACCAGCATTAATTTTTCAAGAAGCTTTTAGCTTTTGCCGTAGCCGTGGGGCCAGAAGGAGAGGGGGACAATACTAGGTAAATCCCATCAGAAATTCCTAGGTTCGTTTACCTGCCACAATCGACATGAGCAAGAAACATCACAGGGCCCTTCTCTTCCCATAAATGCCAGGGGTGACCGAGGCCGGACTCGAACCCGTGACCTCTGGCACATGAGACGGTCGTGTTAACCTTACCCCACAGTTTGACAAAATTGCTTGGCTTATTTATGCCAATTGATGTCCCAACTGGGTCACATCCTGAAGCCAGGGTCAACCCATAGAGCAGAGGTGGCGCATCGTGCATGGTATGCGGAAAGTCCTGATTCGAGTCTCAGTCGTGCAAGTTATTCTTTTCTGTCTTTCTCAGTGTTTTCCTGTAAGCATCTTCGATGCCGATTAGTTTTGCCGACGCAAGTGGTGTGATTTTTCATGGAGATAATTATAGCCAATAGGAATACATCGTCACCAAGGATTGATTCCTTCCTCGCTTGGTGTTTGTATCTTTATCGTCATTTCGTTGATGATGCCATGACGATCACGTCATGAGTCAAGAGATGGAGAGGCTAACGAAGGCAATCATCCGAACTCATTACGTGAAGAGATCGTTGTGAGTTTGGATGATAGCCTTCGTTGGCCATCACGCCAGCTATACAATCAGAGATAGGTTTTTCTAACTTCTAGGAGTTTCCAACCAAGAGTTTTTCCAACTTCTGCTTAATCTGCATTCTACACAATAACAAACATGAGAACTTGACGGAAGAGGGACAAGAGTACTCCCCTACTCGCCAACTGGGACAGGAAACGATTTCTCCAAATACGATTTTATTGCTTTTCAGGTCCTTAAAGAAGAGTTTTCCCAGTGTGCAGAATCCTTTTCATTACTCATAATTCATTGAGGGCACCTGTGGGAGATTTAGGGCAGTCCGACTCTACGAGTTAACGGCAAGCAGATTTGGACATGGCGTCACAGATGCCTCGAAGAAAACCGAAGAGAGCCCTATAAGTAAAGGGAGGGGGAGTGGGGGTGATAATCCCTCCCGTCATCAAATATGATCACATACTTATGGATATACGGTACCACCAGTCTCAAAAAAAAGAGGATCAGTTCGGCCGAATAGCTAGCATGGCTGTGTCAATTGCCGGCTCCGAGTTCAATCTTGTCCTCTGTCCACCACTGTCCATTCGGGAAGGGAAGACCCTGGGAAATGCCCTCACAATTTTATGTCGAGTGTGGCATGTAAACGAGGAAGGATATGAAAGGAAAAGAAATAAACATAATATTTATTTTCGCCCACACTTTGATAATTATTATAAATCTAGCCTAAGTGTACAAAGGTGAAAAGCTACAAATAAACAAGACTGGAGAGGCGAGCAAAAGGGATTACAACATAGCAGAAGCAGATGTAGATGCGGCTAAAGAGCTACACAAATGTGTCAGACACAATGTGGTTTTTGCTGACGTTTATTTAACTATACGCATATAGAAATAAAAAAAAAATCAAGAAAAACTAAGCTATATATCCTGATTTTCTTATACAGAATTTTAGGACCTTTACAAGATTTCCTGGATTTCTGGTAGCACCTTATATATAATAGGTACGTCCTAGCAGAATTATCCTGCTTCATTCCTAGCAATAATTAATTGGAAAATTCCTTTTTTAAATCAATTGTTCCATCTTTGTTTGATGTGGCCCCTGCTTGTTGCATCGACTCTTTAGTCCAGTTTGGGAATTAAAACTTAATGGCACTGCATTCTGGTTATCCAGTGATGTAGGGTCCGTCAAAATGGTCCAAAACCGCAAAGTTTGTAAGGATTCCGGCGTTTTAATGGCGCCATTCGGCGTCTGTGTTTGCTAACCAGATAGACACTTAATTCAGCCGTGTATTGGATTTATTTATGTATTCGCTCAGCAAACCGACATTCGTAAAGTACTCCGCTCAATGAGCAGTCACAGAGACCATTACCATCAGCTCTACATCTTTCATGATGTGTAACATTAAATTTGTTTCGCAAACTATCTACTTAAGCGAAATGCATCTTTAATAAGCGCCGATACGCTTCGGATGTTTGAATAACGGACAACCAATAGCTATCGCGTCAGTTAAATTTGCTACGAACGGCGTAAATATTCAATTTTACCTTTTAGCTTGTCACTTTTGCCCGCGAGACCAACTAAATAATAGAATATGTGCAATAAACGGCTGATAACGCATGTCTTTGAAGACAGCAATACACACATCATCTAAAAACTTTGTGCACCGACACATACATGAGTGTGTGCCAGCTCAGCAGCAACCCGAATTGTTTACTAGCCACTGTGTGTATTAATATGTAGTATTGAATCTCTGTAAGAAGTGAGTACTGGTAGTACTCAATTTGTGTGGAGTCTGGACTGATGTATATACTACTGCTGGTGTACTACTTATGTATATAGTACTACTGATGTATATACTGTCAGAATGTGCACTCCTACCTACAATTTAGTTTTATATTTGGTTGTATTAACCCTTTACTGCCCAAATGCCTGTATAGTGGACAGCCACTAAACGGCAAAAAACTAAGTCCCAAAGCGCAACGCGAGCTTTGTTAGGGGTTCCCGGGCACCCCAAGCAAAGCGAGCAGCAACAGCTCAGTAGTCAGCGTCCTCGTCTTCAAACCAAGTGAATGCCGGTTCGAATCCCGCGGCCGACCCAACTAACATAAAATGTATCCACTTTGACGTGGGCATTAAAGGTAGTCAACTACACATGACGGAAATTTGACCACGGCTCCGTTTGTGTTCGTTCCGTCGCCTTTTCATTCGCATTTAGGCCCAAAGCAGAAGGCATTAGAATAACCAGACCAGTGTCTGTTTACCCATTCAAAATTGTGGTATAGTTTATCAGTAATTTACTTGCGATCGTAATTTCTGAAATCAAAAGCTATAAAAATAGAAATAATTTATGTTAATTGATCGCTGAATAAATATTGTAACGTACTTGCCTACAAAATTGTAAAGTGCGATGGTAAAACAACTAACTCACAGCCGTATTCCAGAAATCCACTCAAGTTTGAGTGGGAGAGATCAAATGTGAGTGCATACATCTAAGATAAGCGTAAACAATTTTAGTATAGCCACAAAAGCGAATGTGAGTGTCCTAACATCTAAGGAACTATATATGCTTTTTGAGCCTTACACTCACGTTTAGTGGATTTCTGGAATAGGCCTGTCAGGCTGTAAAAATTTCCCGATCTGTTAAAGCAATCACGCATGCGCATTTCGTCAGTGCACATACGGACTTACATTAGCAGTTTAATTATGGCGATCGTTGTTGAACACCGCCGTTTAGCCACAGAAACACGAACCATGCACTGCACATAAAATCAAAACTTTGATGAAAACCTAGAGTGGTAAAAACATCTATATCGACCCTAAACGAGTTCTTACTGCCACACATGCTATTATAATTTAATGCTATCGATCAGTTAGGACAGCAAAACCAACGGATTTTTACAATATCTTAACTCACTATTTTTGACTTAGTGTAGGCTGCCCTGTTTTGCGTGGTGACTGCAACGCAATCAGCCTCACAGCACCTTCGAAAAACACCAATCTAATTATTCACCAAAGCTGGAGACTGTTGGAGACAGGTTGGTATCTCCAAAACAAACTGAACACAGCGTTCTAAAAATTCAAAAAAAGTAAACGCTTCAATTCGTTAACTTGCTTTTTATCCTTCATTCTAAACATGTCTCTTACGCGGAGGTTACGTCATCTTTCGACGTCACTCATGCAGATCCAACCGGAGCTCTTACCTTGAGCAAGCTCAAAAACACAGTAGAAATCAACCACCTCTTCGAAAGTTCGGATTCTTATGGCTGACGTGTCCCACAGTCCCTTGCAGAAGCGGACGAATCTAATCAGTCTTGACTTCACAATTTAATCATTCACAATTCCTTACAAATCTATCAGTGCGTCAAGGTGTGACGTCAGTTCTACTCTTCAAGACGCTCGTAAAAGCATACGTAATGTCAAATTGTGGAGCCAACTTGTCTGCACACGTTTCGCCTTTTGAAAATTTGGTTGGTGGTTCAGGAAGAATCTGCCTATACTTGTCTATCCTTTACGACCACCTGCTTACGACATTAGTTAGCGCCACTGAAAACCAGTCATCACAACTTAGCCCGCTGCAAAATCTACCTTGTCACATCAAATACCATAACTGCATGAAAACTTACCATAACTTTTAGGCAAGCTAGTACAACGTTTCGTAAGTAACGCAGGCTCACTGAAATTAGCGGAAGCATCCTTTATTTTTACCGAGCCATTCCAAGGCTCTGATTGGTGCTAACTAAGTTCACCGAGAAGTCTAGAACGTTTTCTCTTTCGTCCGACAACGTGACTACAGTGAGGCAGAACGAAGGTGAGCGAGCAAAGAAAACATTCCGATTTTGACATTTTTACTACCTACTTAGCTTTTTTAAGAGTTTAAGTAAAGTGAACTCGGCAAGTTCTCGCAACAAATGCCTAACTTTTCCCCTCTGTATATAGTATATTGGCTAGAAGGGGCATCGTCGAGGGAATCAAGCCTTATTTCCGGTACAGACTGTCGACGGGACGGAAGAAGTTGCTTTCAATTCATTCTCTTCCGTCCAGACCAATCCAATCCATTTCGATGTCAACCTGGTCTCATCATTGAAGTGGTGTGCTTGCTAGCTTGGTCTCTTAAAGAAGCAGCACAACTCAAGTGGGTTGTTAGTCTCAGAATAAAGTTGAAGGAACAGCAGCCGACCAAGCCTCACGCACAAGCGCGGGCCATTCCTGAGTTGATGAAAGAGCTCAGTGGTATGGGGTCGACAATCTTCGTCAGTCGCAATGAGGCAGCCCTTTCAATCGACGGCATTTAAGTGCCACAGCTAAAAACCCTTTCGAGCTGAGTCACTCAGCCTTGTGAATGAGGTCTCTCGTTTACATACGAAACGTCTGCTTTTTCCTAATTAGCTATCGTTTCGAAATTAAAGCCCACCAAAGGGAGAGCTAAAAGGGGATTGGAGTACGAAATCGAGGGGAAGAACGCGATTGGTCGCCTTTCTTATTGGAGTACTGTCGGTTTAACGGTTCATTTGATCCATTCAGGATTTTACTTCTATTTTCGTAAGGAAAAGGAGAAAGAGAGAGAGCAGATATTAATTTTAATTGAGCTGAAATTTAGCGTAGTAAGATTTAACATTCGTATGTTTCTTTTCCTTATAATAGTGAAGCACTTGCAGACCTTTTTTCTAACTGCCTACAACTCGCGTACGTCACTGGCAGGAAACAGCATGCTAGCAATACACACCAAGATACGTACCGTACAAAAGAAAAAAATGACCACTCCCAATTCCAGGCAATTGCAGGTTTTGCTCAAATCATTGAAAAAAACAGTTATTGTGAAGGTTTCATTGGCAATCAAAATGAATAAATAGAATTGTATGGTTGTGTTAATTACTTATCTTACCTGCAGTTTTGCGGTTTCAGTTAAATCCATCATAACTACAGAAACACGGCTGATCAATTTTTTTTCGTTAGAAAGCGGCCATCCTGTATCTGCAGCCGAGCTATAGCACCTCTTTCATTGCTGCATGGGTGCATCTAGCACTGCAAGCAACAAGGCAAAGAGACGAAACCAACACACGCAACACGGCAAATTGTGGATAAAGGTGGACCTTTAGCGAATTGCTTTAGCACTGCAGGCAAACAAAACATACGGCATGCTTGTGCCTCTTGTTGACTCTGTACTCATTAAGGCTCAAATCCCTGCCATTAAAACAGACATAAGGTTACGGCCATGCTGTTGCTGTCCAATCCGATTATACCAATCCGAACTAGAACAATCTTACGAGTTTTGTTTGATTTTTCAGTTCGCTTTACGCATTTACACATAAAAGAGCTACTTAAAGATGGGTATTCGCAATCTTAAGTGCTCACCTTGCAGCTACGTGTCGTCCCTTGCATCATTAATCTTTACAGCTTGGTTCCTGATGCCTTACGGAAACGGAACAGATTTCGTGTGTTATAAAGTTTGTAATACGAAGGGTGCCCAACACGAAGTTTGCAAGGTTAACATAGCTGCACCATGTACAGATCATTGGCACGTGCGCGAGTGTTTGAGCATGACTTCACTGAGTGGTGTATCATAAATTTCTGCGTGGACACAGTTTATCACACTCCATATAGGCCTGCTTATTTTCGAACACGTCGATATTGACGAGCCGCTATATTGGCGCCCTCCATTCAGAAATCCCCAGAGCCCTACAACCGCGCTTCACCGTAACTCCAACTGGCATACCACAAATCGCAAGAGCAAACTTTCGTTTATTGCAAACGATTAGGGAACCCCCAAAACAAACAAAAGATTCCATGGCTGGGCTGGAAGGAGTGCTTTATTAATAAACAATCAAATTTAATCTACTTGTAATAAAATGCCCAACAGGCATTAAAATACTCCCCCCCCCCTGCACTACAAAGTATAGGACCCATAAACAATATGGTTCAAGCAATCAAATAGCGCAGTCTTTAAAAACATCAACTGCATTAGCAGAAAATCAACTTGCAAAACGCAAAAACAATGCAAAAAACAACGCAAAAGTGCCGCCAAGACCCCCTCAATGGGGAGGGAGGGAGGGTGGGAGCAGCACAAAACACAGCCTTAGCAGCAGGCAGCAGCAAGCGAATGAATGGTTCTTTAAACGTCCACGGACGAATATGCTTAAAATGACCAACGGTCAACTGCACACATGTGCGCCTTGAACAAATAACACAAACAAGCCAGGGAATCTAATAACACTTGCGCCATCCCAGCGTCTACTGAAAGAAGGGGCGAAAACAGGAAGCATACACCCCTCTCCTTGCAATTAAACTACGTTTACAAACAAACTACCCACAGAATGTCCCTTTACTTGCTCAGATCTAATTGTTATCGCATTGTTAGCGTCGATTGCATTGTTAGCGTTGCATCTTGTCTTATTCTCCGCGTGGCCGAAAATCTAGACACATGCTAGTGTGTAGCGCCAAGTTACGTAACAATCATCACAACAAACATCACATCAATTCAATTGTCGAGGTTATATACCATTGTAGCGCGGCGCCATGGCGTCAGTGTCTTATATCTTGAAGCATAGTTAAGCACATTTCAGGTACTTGAGGAAAAATAATAATGCGGTACAAAAGCTTAAATTGTGTTGAAATTAAGAGCAATGACCCACCTGACAAAAATTAACTCGTGTAGGAATGCCAGTTAAGCTGCTTTCAAAGCAAAATCTGACCCTCAATAACGTTGAAAGTGTGTAACTAGCTAGCTAATTCTAGCCCGCTCATCCCCATGTTAATTTCCATAGGGTGATTTTTCATCGATACCGAGATAACGGAAAGGCTTCCAGCTATGAAATTGAAAGAATGGCTACAGTACGATACGAACTGCGAAGCTTTTATGGTTTGGAGCCTAGGGGTGTAACGAGGATGGCGTGGGATGGCGCGTAAGTACGAAAATATTGTTATAACCATTTTCAGCCAAAGTTCAGACAATGACAACGTGTATACTGACGTGCGTGCCTAGACACACACTAGAGTAGCACGATGAATCTAAACAACGTTGCCAAAGAAATATTGTATTCACGTCCAATTCACG
Source organism: Lithobius niger (assembly GCA_023313725.1). NCBI lineage: Eukaryota > Metazoa > Arthropoda > Chilopoda > Lithobiomorpha > Lithobiidae > Lithobius > Lithobius niger. The sequence goes on from JAHWFP010259826.1 coordinate 62,260, forward strand.
AAAAATAACCATCTTTAAACACAACAAAATAAACAAAGGCAAAAACTGGTGCAGAGGCCACCAAGTTGAGAGTGGTTCAGCCCTTCAAAAGAGTAATATCAACACATCAAAACTAACGAAATAAAACAAATTAACAACAATTACAATTGACATGCCACTTTATTACCCATCTGCACGGTACTGGAGTTGAGTTTAATACACAATTTTAAAAATAGGACTGATATCATATCAAAAACCAAAACTGGTAAAAGGGGCCGCCAAGTTCCGAATGGTTCGGCCCTTCAAAGGAG
>JAHWFP010259827.1:3360-16040 GCA_023313725.1 Lithobius niger
TGGGGGGGGGGAATTTCAAGTCAGCGTTTAAGCAGCATTAAATAACTAAATTGCATGTAATAGTGACGTTTTTATTTATCCAGTTGGATGTGTGCCATATTTTGTCTGTTAGTACACAAATAATGTCAAAAAGATATAGCCTCGAGCAAAGCGAGGCTACACCCACGGATCGTGCCCAAAGCAATTGTCAGGAGGAAGATTATTCATAAATATAGTTTTCAGCTGGTTTTCCCACCTACTTCTTCACTAAATCTAGGCTCGAGCGATTTTATGAATAGCATACACGCGAATTCTTGTCAGATGACTACCACTTCCGTCTTTAAGAACTTTAAAAAACTTTCGACTCTAAACTTTCGACTTTAATCTTTCGACTTTCAAACATTAAATACTTTTGACAATAAGCTTTCGCCTTTAATTTTTCGACTATAAACTTTCAACTTTAAGTCTTTAAACACTTCTGACGATAAATAAACTTTCGCCTTTAATCGTTTGACTTTAAAACTTTAAACACTTTTGACTTTAAACTTTAACTATAAGCTTTAGTCGCAAGCTGTCAATGATTTCCACCATAGTAGAACTTAACTTTAAACGAACTATCTTCTCACATATATATATAGGAGTAAAGTTCTCTATAGTTATGGGAATTATTGCATTCGATTTGTCTGGGTTCACAACAGTTAGGGTAAGTTATATCCGTCATTGAAACTATTGTACATGAAAGCTTAAATTTTATTACGGTCTGGAACAAAAATTTCTCGACTCTTTCTATTTATTTTATTATTGATATATAAAATAAAACCAAAGCTTTTTACGGACTTATATTACACTATAATTTGTAAGTCAGCCGCAAATTATCCGAAAACATTGCTAGTTGAAATTGGTGATAAATATTTTCAGCTAGCCAAAATATTTTTTAATATTTGAAACGTTTTTAATATTTAATTTTTTTAATGTAAACTAACATTTTTCTTAACTTTTCTCAGTACATATTTAATTACTTTTTTTCACGAGTGCAGCAGTTTTACTGTTCCGTAGTACTCAAAAAATTGAAGCGGTGTTCGTTATACTGTGTGTTTCTAAACCCTATACAGAAACTTTAAGGACGACTTCCACCATACAAATGACGGTTAAAAAGTCTTATATATAAACATGTGTTGGAACTGTATCCTAAGGGCAATGCGGCCCCTCAATGGTGGCCCCCAAAACCCGGTCCCAACCTCATAACAATAACCTGACAACAACGAAACTCGGACTTGAATGACTAGCACTTGAGTCACACATGGAACTCAAAACCAATAAACGCTGACTATGAATGATTCCAACTTGAATGGCACAAAGAACTGACAACAAAAAAGCTCGGATTTCAAACACACAAGGAACTCAAAACCCAAAACCAATGATGTTCAGCTCTGGTGTTGCTTATAGTGTGCAGCGTATGCAGCACGATTTATTTGATTAAAAAATAATCTGTTCACATCGGGGATCTTTTGCAAATCTAATAACAAGACTTACTAACAAACTAAGATAAATGAAAGAGTAGGCACAAATTATAGTTTGTTTATGAATTGAAACCTTACGAAAAACGTAAACAATACAATGATCATTATTGCTTGATTAATTGACTAACCACTTTTTTGGTGTGGAATTTTCTGCCAGCAACATAATACCTGCAAAAAAAATGTCTTCCAGCAAAGTGAGACGCCACCAAATGAGCGAGCGTTAGTGTGCGATTCAGCTAGTATATTATTTCGGTAGTGGTATTGCCTCGATCGCCACGCTTTGCATAGTAGCGGCGATAGGGCTAACCAGTACGTCGTAATGTACTTCGGCGGAAAGCTGAGCTTCTCTTACTATGGTAACCAAAGATTAAACGAAAATCGACGGTAAGTTAAATATTACGCTACTTGACTATCAGATACGTCGTACGTGTTTAGGCCTACCAAATACATTTCATTCATAGTTTCGTTTTGTGGTGTATACCAGACGAGTCGATCGTTATTTCACGATGGAGGGATGAGAGTGACAGTTAAAATCTGATAAAATACCATATGGTCAGGCCACTATACCCCCACCCAATATCCCCCGTCCAATATCCCCCATTGCCAATATCCACCCGAAAAATAATATTTTGCTGGAAAAAAACACTAGCAACACAAAAGAGTAAAAAAAATTAAAAAATCCACAACTTTTTGTATTGAATTTATTTTATTTATATTTATACAATAACCACTTTAAAACGAATTCAAATAATTAAAAAACTATTCATCAAATTCCTTGTGCAGGTCATACATACACAGCCATTTACACAGGGCAAAGTCAACAAATTTCATTCAGTGGCTCCAATCCCACAAATCTAATTTCAAACTCAAAGACACAACCAATTCATTTGTTCAGCACTTCACCAAAACAGTCCATGCAGCAGACATTGCCGGATCCCTAATTTGGTTCCAAATACCAAATTATCGTACCCCTCTTAATCATGAAACATTGTGTTATTTCTATTCCCCCCTCCCCACCAGGTGCAAAACCATATCCAACCCAACACCAATAGGTTCAAAGATTACATTGGATTATTAAGTAAATTTAAAGTTTACAAATTCTGACACCAGGGGAGCCTCAGCTATCCCACGCAAATACTGGATTCAGCTCATACCTGCTACGCCAACGTAACAGACTGGTAACTGGTGGTAGCCATAAGCACACATGAAATCCCCACTAGATTTTAAATTTTTATTTTTTTATGGTTCTGTGTTTTTAACGCATCCTAGCCAGTTTTGCCTTTTTAACATGGATAGTTTTCTTGCCACCTATCTCATAACTATATCGTGTTACTTGTTATTGTTTTTACTTTGGGTACTCTTGATGAACCGAAAATTACTACAGTTGCTTTTAAGCTAAGTAACGTTCGTATGACACAATGCCAGTACTAACACATTTTTTTGTCTGACATACACATATCATTCATGGTGATTTTTAAGGTATTATTCAGCCAAAACATTTTTTTTAACTGTTGTTGTTAAGTCAACTTCCAGCAACAATTTTTTGGGTGGAAATTGTCGGGGGGGGGGGTATTAGCAATGGGGGAAGTTGGCTCGAGGGATATTAACCACCGGGTATATTGGCCAGGGTGATATTGGTCTAGAACCATTAATTGGTGTTAAAAAGTCGTGATTGGCTGGTGGCTGTCGTTTACTGGCTTTCCATTGGTTAATGGCCATTAGAAAAATTATGAGGTATATGCTCATAACAAAATTCAACCTGAACGCGAAGGTTTAATTTGAATGAAATAAGGTAACGCAAAGTGAATGTCAAAGTTGTTCTTTATTTAAATAAACGTACATCCGGTTTATCATTCTCTAGTTTCGTTTTGCTGGACTACTGACGTCCATAAGAGTAGACTTCCTATGGTAAGTTTGGAATACTGACCCAGAATTTCCCGTCGTTTGTCAGATTGTGTTGTTCGAATTCTGTTCGTTTGTCAGCAGATCGTCGTTCTTTTATCGTCATTCGAAAAGCCAGCTAAATATATACCAGTATCATATCAAGGAAACAGATATAATAATAGTCCATTACATAATGCTAAATGAATAGCGGAAAAGCAGGCTGTCCCACGCGCAAACAAAGCTGTGGTCTGTGTTATAACAAAAGGCAACAACGGTTCTGTTTAGCTTAATCACAACCTCATCCTTCCTTGAGCAAGTTGGATATTAGGTAAGCCCATCGCGCAAATGATCGCGTGACATTTACCGCTGAATGTCTCGAGGAAAAAAATGTTGATAGGAATATAAACGTATTTTAAAATCCATGTGTTGCCGCTGTCTACCAAATGATAAACTGCCTGCAGGCTTTCCTCTGTTGCGCCATTAAGCCTCAATCCCCCCCCCCCCCTTTCCTCTGTTGGGATAGTGTGTAGGTGAAGGGAGAACAGGTAATAATAGGTGACAGTATTTGAAAACCCTATACTACGTATGGGTTGAATAAGTTTCTCAATTAGTATGAGGACGAGCGCCTTACTTAGTTTTTGTCCGCATACTTGACATTTCAAACCCGTAGGCTAGGAAAAAACGAGCTTAGCACAATTCTTTTATTAATCTCAGCTAATAATATTTGCTTACATACTTTTAATACTATTCTTGTATTAGGCATTGGTTTACGTAGTGGTCACTTTGGGCAATTTAACTTTTGTTTCACAATAATCACCGTTTAAAGTGTTCATAGATAAAAAATATTGGTTAAAAACCATTGCAAATCGCATTCACTGATTAAATAAATAAACCCAAATCGCTGTAAACAATATAAAAGTAAATCGGAAATCAGCCGTCATGAAAATCATAAAAATTTCCGGTTTGCATTTATTGATTACTTGTAGATTAAAGAAAAAATAAAATTTTCTATTTATACACTGTAAAAACTTGTATTTTAAAAGAAACACATTTTAGCACACCTAGAAACAAGGGAGCATCGAATACAATTTTTTTAGGGGTCGTGGATCAGCAATACAAACTCAAATCTGTTTTTGTCCAAATTTCTGTAAACTATTTTTATAGGGGAGGGCAATTTCTATCTATTTTAACCCACGTTGCATTTTACACGTGTAAAAGAAAACACTAGCTTTTAATTTAAGACGCTTTATAAGCACGTGTGTGGGGTGTGCAACCATTACGAGTTGCGCCAGAAAAAAAAATGTCTATCCGCACTTCTGGATATATTATAGCTGTATCCTAGTTGTGCGATTTTAGTGTTCAAAGTGAAAGGTAAGTATACAGGAAAACTGTTTATCAGAAAGCTGTAAAACTAGTTTTGCTACAAGTATTAAGGAAACGCTGCTTAATAAATAAATTTTATTTTATTTAAGAGTGAAAGGTGGCTGCTGTAAAAACTGAACCTTTTTTTCTTTTTGGGTTAAACTCTTGATCATAACGGTTCCGTGTTTGTTCAGTTTTTAATACTTTTCCTTCCATTAACAGAAAACATCACCTTCGTTTGAATAATGGCCAGTGGCATCTTTTTGACATTTTGCATAGGAGTAATTCTGGTAAGTTGGTACATATATAGAGGTAAAAGAAAAAACGAGTAGTATTGCCTGTAACGATTTTAAAGCACGCCAACAGTACAGTCGTACTGAAATATAGTAACTCGATTATGAAGCAATAACGGTAACACGAATAAAAACTTCCGGTTTTTCCCCTGGTAGGCTGATAATACGGCAGAAACAATAATACGGCATCGTACTAATTGTTCAGTGACAGAGCTCATCCTAAGTTCCTGAAGGCTAGTTGATTGCCTGTAAGGGGACCCAGAAAAACTCTCTGCAATTCTTTGCTGCACAGGATAGTGTGAGAGACTGACACTCTCCTACAGCAGCTATGGTATCAATTCTAGCCTATTCTAGACATCATCTCGGCCTCTTGCGATGACTGGAGGTTCCTCATGTTGAAACCCAGTGTTTCCTATGCCCATGGCTAATGTCTCGTACAAAAATTTTCAATTAATATTCAAAATTGAGCTGGCTCATCTGCACAAGTATTTTGTTTCAGATAATGTAAAGTTTCAAGAAATTTATTAAAAAAATTGAGCAGAGTTCGTTAGTTTTATCAAGTCGTAATGGTATTACCAAGCAAGTGATTTAACTGGTTCGTGGGGAAGATTGGGACTTCTCTCCACTTGGAGGTACCCTCTCATATTTGTTTGTCGACGCAATAGAGTTATTAAAACGAGTATGTTTGGTTAGGGTTATTGTCATTCAAAAGTAGTGATTTGCATTCATAAGGGGCTCGTGGATCCGTGTACTAACGAGGAACAAGTCACCCTTTCACTCTTGGCACGTCATTAGTTTATTAATTAATACAGACTAATACAATTTAATTTGCTATGATAATACCAATTAATGCTGATTGGGAGTAGAAATATGAACTTTGTTAATTGCTAGTCAAAGAAGATCTATTAGCTGAACTAATAATAATAATAAACGAAGGGAATGTTACGCTATTGCTGAAGTGGGCACACGGGTATGGTCAGTCAGTTGGTCTGCACACTAGTCGAGGCAGGAGAATACAGCAGCGATTCCCATATAGTCTAGGGCGCAAGCAGACTCGAAGAAAACCAACGAACATAGCCGAGTTCGTCTCGCGAAATGTTATACTGAACTAGCTGAAGTGTGAGGTAGGTTGGGTGCACCATTTGTAACATTTCTACAGTTTGGTCTCTCCTGTGTCTCCATTCTTCGCCAAATTACGTTTTTTCATACACTTCACCCTGCACCACTCCTGTATGGCTGGTCAAAATGGGAAGCAGTAACCTGGGAGCAGAAGGAGTGCTTCGCGTCATGCGGCCTGGCCGTTTTCATCATGTTGGCCTGATCATGGTAGAACGTAATAATTTACTGTTATCAAATCAAAAACCAAAACTGGTAAATGGGACCGCTAAGTTCCGAATGGTTCGGCCCTTCAAAGGAATGATATAAACGCGCCAAAACATTCGCGAAGTTAATCGCGCCGACTACTAGTTCGAAGGTTAAATGAAAACTAGAACATTGCTACTTTCGGTAGCAATGTTCAAATTTTCATTTAACGTGCAAAGTATTCGTCGGTGCAATTAAGTTGGCGAATGTTTTGGTGTGTTAATATCACTCCTTTGAAGGGCCGAACTGTATGGAACTTGGCGGTCCCTTTCACCAGTTTTGGTTTTTGATTTGATATCACTGTTTTTTTTAAGTGTGTATTAGATTCAACTCAAATAGCCTGCAGATGTGTGATAAATTGCCACGTCAACAGTAGCTTGAGTGTTATTTTTTCAAATATCACTCCCATTTTAATTTAATATCACTCCTTTATGAGGCCGAACCATTCTCAACTTAGTCGCCTCTTTATTAGTTTTTGGTTTTGTTTTAATTTGTTTTAATTTTTTTTATTTACTTCACATCACTCCTTTGTGAGGCCGAGCCATTATTAACTTGGTGGCCTCCTTACCAGTTTTTGGCTTTATTTTGATATTTTATTTGTCTTTCGTGAACTATACGTAGACACAATTTCTTTAGCAACGTTGTTTATATTTGTGGGGAGAGATTAGCGTACGTCCGAATTTAGTCGTGCAATCAGAGACGATGCCGCTAAAACTAAAAATGGTTATAACAATACTTTCATACTTACGCGCCCTCCCAAGCCGTTCCCATTACACCAGGCTGTAAACCAGAAAAAAATATGCAGTTCGTGTCGTACTGCAGCCATTCGTAGAATTTCATAGGTGGAACCTTCCCACTATCTTGGTATCGGTGAACAATAACCCTATGGGAATTATCATGGGGATGAGCGGACTAGAAACTAAAAGAAAAAACTACTAACATATTTGCAACGTTATTGAGGATGAAATTTTGCATTGAAAATCACTTAGCTGGCATTCCTAACAAGTTCATTTTTGTCTGGTGGGTAATTGCTCTCTATTTTACCATAATTTAAGCTTTTGTACCGCATTAGTATTTTTCACCAAGAAGCTAAAATGTACCAAACTATGCTTTATCGTTATTAGACACTGACGATACGGCGTCGATCTACATTGGTTTACAACCTTGACAAATGAATTGATGTCATGTTGTGGCATTTCAATGTCAATTCAGCTTGTGTCTAGATCATAGTGCCAGACAGAGGATGTGTTGCAACTATTTGTGATTTATGTTTTAAAATATTATGTTTGAAATAAATGCTGTGGGCTCTTGAAGAACACAGTTCGGAATTAAATTAAAGCCTAATTAGGTCTGGCTATGCCTAATGACCACAAAGGACTTCAGTTTTAATTAAGGCTAAATAAACGCTCATTTTCGTTTGCTTCGCTCACTCAGTGCAACCTCTGATTCATTTCACCATTATTATCCAATTTGTGTTTTTTTCCACAACTTAAGTTTACTGTAATTCAATAAACGAAATTAATTCTTCTGATGAAGAATTATGTTAACGTTTTTTATTATTTTTGAAGATTCATTTGCTATTTTTTAATCTCAGCATAGTTTGTTTTTCAAAACATAAAATGACACACTTCTCACGGCCGCTACGTCAATGAACACAGAATAAACCGTTTACGACTAGAGCAGTACTGACGTTGTAGGTACTTAGCAACGTGTTGGTTTGCTTTACATTTTGTTCTCTCTGGACAAGGCGTTACTTGCATGTGCATACCACAAGAAACGATAATTCACAAGACGAGCATAGCAAAAGTTACAATAATGCGTTGAGGTACAAATCTATGAGTACACATTCGTTTTTATGGAATTCAAGGTTGTCACAGTGAAAGGGGCAAAGTGATCTGATGGCTAGTCCGACTACCTCATATGCCAGAAGTGCTGGGTTCGACCCCAACCACGCTTGGCATTCGGTAAAGGAAGGTCTTATAATGCCTCGCACTCATGTCGATTGTGGAGTGTAAAAGTTCCTAGGAATTTCCTATTGGAATTAATTTGCAAATATTACCCCTCCTGCCTTCTGGAGACATGGCTTTAGCGGGTGAGTGTCAAGACTCTAAAGTGAAGTGAGGTTTTACGTGCATGATTTGACTGTTTCATTATTGTAGCTAGCCAATAGCAATCGCTGATACTCAATTTCATTATTTAGTAAAATTCTTCTTTGGTTACAATTTCTACGTAGCAAATATAATCGCAGCATTAAATAAATGATTCGTTCGCCAACGTTGGTTAGATTGGTTCCACGGTGGAAAAAATTATACACAACCAACAAATTATATCAACCGGCAGGCAGTGATTATTAGAGGTCGTGAGTGCACGAAAATTTCCAGAACAATCAGCAGGCGAAAAGGCTAGCAATGCCTACATGTTGCAACGCTGTAACAGACAACATGGTGCAACAAGATGGAGAAAACAATGGTGCAGCAAAATGGAACAAATGGAGCAACAGATCGGCGTAAAGACGTAACGATTATTGAGGGGGGGGGATTGAGGCTTAATGGCGCGTCGACAACTTGGTCATTAGCGCCAACCTCAGTCACAGTGCAGTGGTCCGGGTTGCCACTGCACCACACATTACAGAGATGTTATTCAAACCCCTAATCTAAATCTTGTCATACATCTGTACCTCCTGCAAAAATTGAAATACACCGGACAGGAAGACAGACTTATCGCCCAACTGACGCGCAATGTCATGCGGAAGATGGAACCGACGACGAACACCATCAAGATGGCGACAATCAACAAGTAAGTGCCGGACCGTAAGTGGCCGTCGACACCAAGAACATTCAGGAGGGTCAACCCCCCGCAAAAGGAAACAGTGAGTAAGTCGGGTGTGACCAATCCGCAAACGGGCCAACACAACCTCCTCACGGCGACTGCGGCGACACGCCGAGTGCCACTCCTCGACAGTGCCTTATTGAGCACTATTATTGAGTGCGAGGAAAGTAACATCCCCCGTCACCGTAAAGTTCATTCGTTATAAGAAACGAGATGAAACGGTCCTGGTTTTTGCCTAAATCTTGTAGTTTTAAGTCCTAGAATGCGAAGTCGGGTGGCCGACATGACTGAACGCATTATTCAGTTCTTCGATAAGGGCATCGGAAAGCCAGCTGAATTATTTCCAAATTGTTATCCTGGATTGTCCGGTAGTTCTAGGTTCGATTTTCTCCTCAGCCATCCCCTACCATTTTCTTGAAGGGAAGGTTCCTGCGGTGTAGCTTGCTGATGTCCATTGTGGCATATAATTGTCTAAGATCCTGGAAGTTTTCTAGGAATTCACAATGGAGCAGATAACCTGGCTTCGGTACAGTTCCCATAAGTAAAAACAATAAATCCTCGTTTGTTTGCCGCGATAAGTAATGGTTATAGCATGGATTTTGCAAAAATGCGCCGATATAAGTGATTTAATGCACACTTTTGGTGAAGCGACGTACGAGGAGCTGTGGAATCGTCCGAGGGGGTGAAGCCCCCGAGGATGTTGCACAGCTCCGAGGACGTCGCTTCACCAAAAGTGTGCATTAAGTCACTCATACCGGCCCATTTTTGCAAAATCCATGTTATCACTGTTTTATTACCATACTTCACATCGCTCTGTTAATGATTTGTCTCCATTTATCATTGAACCATTAGGGAGCGTTTATTAATTACGTAACGCTTTGTTCTAAAAATGTAGACCCCCCTCCCTCCTTGCAACGCCAGTGTAACACTTGGCGTGCCCCCACCAAGAAATTACGTAACAATGTCTGCCACCCCCCCCACCCCCCAAAAAAAACAACTTTAGTTTTTTTATGAATTCGTTTTTGTAAGCTGTACATAGTACCTAGGGGTGTAAGGACCAGAAATAAAATTAGGTCTTGAAAAACAGAACTCAGAAAAATAATTTAGCTAAAAGAATTCTGCATGAAATATTTAAAAAGAATTAAGCGAAAATTAATTTGGCGAAAGTTAGTTTGATACGTAGCATGTCACCGTATTCCCCCTCATAACAGATGGTAACACGTTTGGTGAACAACACCCCCCCCCCCCTCCCGCTTTGAGCGAACATTGGAAGAGCGTATTCTTTGGGAACATTAGGGTTGCACGAGATTTGCTCATTGTTAAGATTATATGTTGGTGCGAAGTAAGACAGTCGCTGGTGCAGGGAGGGGGGGGGTTTGGCCACACTGTTGTACGGTTCGTTATGAAGTGTCGTTGGATTTGGGCATGGCGGCCATTTGCAATTATTAGTGATGATCGTACATGCACTGTTACACTTTGAATCAACTATCTCCGTTTCCAATTTGAAGGAAATCGGACGATGCTTAGCATAATTCGTAATGGCTGCCATCATAGATTAACAACGATGATGGTACATTCATTGTTTCATTTGATCTCAATTAATAGCTGGGTCTCTTATGTGCTTAATCTGAAAGAAGTTGGGATTTTGTCAGAGGCAGACGTAGCTTAGAAAAGCAGTTACAGTCATACGGAGATTGTAGGAGCGTAAGAAAGAGCAAGAATTGACCTTGATACTTTAGTTATCGTATCAAAAGTGTACGCTATAAGTGTGCAGAATAGGTGTGCGGTATAAGTATGCGGTATAAGTATGCAGTATAAGTCACCCACCTTTGTTGCAACAATGGTGAGCACGCTCACCATTGTTGGAAGTGGCTAGGTTACGGGATTTAGAATGCACACTTACAACACTTACTTCACTTACACTTACAACACTTACAACACTTACTTCGCCAAAGCTTTTGATTCCGTTCCACATTCTACTCTTCTTTCTAAGCTTCATGCAGTCGGGATTCCTGATTTTTTGTACAGCATTCTCTTTTCTTACATGGATAATCGTAAACAGAGAGTCCGTATTGGAAATACTCTTTCTGAATGGGCACTAGTTACTTCTGGTGTTCACCAGGGTTCTGTTTTAGGTCCTCTCCTTTTTCTGTTCTATATCAATGACCTCCCTGAGTCTCTTATCAGCCTCTGTCTTCTTTTTGCAGATGACCTTAAGGTGTATCGTTCCATTGCTAATTCTGGTGACCATGTTTTGTTGCAACATGACCTTGACTCCATTTTGAGTTGGGCCAACTTAAACGGTTTATCATTTAATGAATCTAAGTGTAAAGTTCTACACTTAGGTCCTAATAACTCAAAACACACATACTTCATGGGGACTACAATGCTTCTCTCTGTCCAAGATATTCGGGATCTTGGGGTTATTGTCGATGCCAGTCTGAAATTCCATTCCCAGTCACTTGCTGCTTCGTCTAAAGCTAGACGCATTGGCAATTATCTTCTCAAATACTTAACATCACCTAGTTCTACTATGTTGAAGTTTGTAATCACTAAATTTGTCCGACCTCACCTTGAATATTGTATCCAGGCATGGAGGCCTTACTACCAGAAGTCGCTTCAACTCCTTGAGCAAACTTTTCGCTATTTCACAAAACGCTGTGCTTCCCTCTCTACTTTATCTTACCATGAAAGACTCAAACTCCTCGGGCTTCCATCCTTTGCTACTCGTTTTGATAGAGGCGATCTGTTGTTGGTGTACAAAATTCTAAATGGTTGTGAGGGCCTCTATCCTAACACCTTCCTCACTCCTTCTCTTTCTCTCACCACCCAGGAGCATAATCTCAAACTTCAGCATGGATCTTTAAATTTAAACTCGAGGAAGGGAGTTTTTTCGCAAAGAGTTATCTCCGGATGGAACGCCTTGCCGTCTCATATCGTCAATGCACCTTGTGTCAATGCATGGAAAGCTCAATTTGATAATTTATTTTCGTAAATCTTCTCCTGGGCATTACAGGCGTTACGCCTTTGCCGTCTCAACTTAACTTAACTTAGCGAAACCAAATTACACTGAAAAGACCGTGGAGAATCGAAAACGAAACCGTAAATCGAAATTACTCGAAGAATCGTTTTGCGGAAAGAAAAGCAAAAATTCTCAAACCGAATGCCACTCGTGCTTTTATGAAATATATAATTTGTGCGTTTTAGCACTCAACTCCTTTCCAACAAATTTCCCTCAACCTTTGGTCTGTGGAAATTAAATCTGGAAAGGAGTTTGGTGCTAAAACACACAAATTATCGATTTCATAGAAAGAAGCACTTGGGGTATTATATTCGATAATATTGCACTTCTTGCTAAAATGGCAGAATCGTGCAGATCTTCAATATTTTTTTCGTTGCTCGCTGTGCGGAGTCTTAATGTCAGTGAGGTTGCGAAACAAGGACTTGGTAA
>JAHWFP010259829.1:0-16257 GCA_023313725.1 Lithobius niger
TGGTGCCCACGCTGGGCAAAGGTGTGTCCCCGCCAAGGACATCACAGATACAGTATTTTAGAAACTTCCCCGCGACCTTAATTCAAAAGAAACGCACGCGTATGGCTTTATTGAATTCATGCATGACGCATTCATGTTTCCCATGGTACAAGTAGGGGGAGGGGGGGGGGGGGGGGAGGGTGTCCCACTAAAATGTGGCCCACATATGCAGTGTGAAAAAGAATGGTAATACAATTAAAATTTTTTTTTCCAAATGAACGTAACGATGCATCGTATCTTTTACTGCATTAATTAAGTCTGGTTCAGAGCACCTTTTCTTTATCTATCTGCTATCTACAGGGCGATCCAAGTAAAGCGTTAAGACCCGACATCCTGTGAACGGCTAATGAGAGAATAATAATGATAGAAATGAAATGATGAAATAGTTAACAACGATGTTTAAAAGCATGGGAGACGAAGCCTTCTCGGCAGTTTTCACTACATAACACTAGCCAGCATATTCAGAGTAATCGTTTCAACATCGTCGTAACTATTTTATTTATTATCCGATTTTGAATCTGTTTTCTTGGTTGGTCATATTGTCTGCTTGCGTCTAACTTCGTATACGTTTTTGCCGTATCGTATCTCGTTGGGAAGATAAGACGAGGATGACCTTGAAATGTCAACTCAAGGTCATTGATTTTTCATGAAAACTTCCCCCATCACACCCATCATTGCATTTCTATCATTATTATTCTCTCATTAGCCATTCACAGGACATCGGCTCGTAACACTTAAGTTGAATCACCTTGTATAGAGAATAACAACCTTTTTCGATACCTGTATTAGCCCCCTAGCCATAACTTTCCGTCCCAGTATAACCTTAACAGTTGGAAAGGACATCACCCCGAATTACATGATTCCTTTTTCTTCAGCAAAGAACGACCTTTCCTTTGTCTGGGTCGCACCGTTTGTAAATATTTGTACGCAAGCGTTGCAACTAATGTTTGCTTTCCAGATGAAGATGCGACTTCTGAGCCAGTGCACCTTTTCTCCAGCTGTCCAGTTTCTTTCGATGAAAGAGACCTCCTATCCGCTTGTTAGCCACATTTACCGCAGTGTATACCTTGTCTCCATCCCTTAACCTTTTTAGCAAAGTGCGACCTTTATTGTCGCTACGTTTGCTTATATTTAGTTAAAATATTTACTGTTAACGAATTTAGACGCAAACGAAATCGTTGATGCCTCGGTGTGACTTTTCATTAACTGTCGAAGTCTTGTTAGTGTACCTTTTCTCTATCCATCCACACTCTACAACAAAAAACCTTTTCTATCCACGTGTTTTCGACAAGGTGCACTCTTTCTCCTTCCGTCTAGTTTCTAAACGCTTGCTTTTTCGAGTGAACATCTGTATCTTGCTTCATTATTCGAGCCTAGACTCGGTGCACCTTTCGTCTATCACTGACATTCTTTACAGAAAAGGGACCTGTCGTGCTTTTTTCTGCAGCTCTTTTTTCCTTCGACTGTTTTTCCGCAGTTTTTTCCTAGAATGTTCTTCCCCTAGATTAGAAAATCAGAGACTTCCCCGAGTTTCAATCCTAGTTTAAATTCCCTGTTTTCCAGGTTTTGGGGAATCGTGGCATGTTATACACTTCCAAGCATTGTGCACCCTTTCTATCCTTCCACTCTCTTCGCTGAGGAGCAACCTTTCCTTATCCAAGATTGGATGAATAATTCCTAGAGGCCGGCCAGCGACAACAAACACTTTGGGAAAGAGATGGATAGATTGGACGCGCCCTTCGCAAAATATCAACCTCGGGACGCCACTCCCACGCAAGAAGAAGAAAAAGGAGAAACACGAATAACAAGAGGCTACGCCACCAACTGGAGTTTGGATTCAAATCCATCTGTCTAAACTAGCCAGCCAAAACAATCCAGACAGTTGAAGGAGAAACGACTAACAAAAAAGACTGGAGAAAGTAGGGAAAGTAAAAACCGAACTTCTTTTACGAAAAGAGGTGAAGGGGATGGAATAGGACAGAGTCATGGGCAGTTTGGCCTTTGTCAAACAAGTTGAAGGAAACAACCAGCCAAGAAATTGAAGTAGTCCGTTACGAGGCAATCATATCACACATAATGCCAGCAACAGAAAGACCGCCACACCCAAACGGTAGCAATGAAAGAGCGCGAGCAGCTGACAACTTGCCACGGTAGTAAAGAAAAAGGGCGAGGGGCTGGCAATGTGAAACGTAGCGTCGATGACTCGATGCCCTGTAAAAATCAGTACCAAACTAAATATTATCTCTTCTAAGCCATCTGCCGTCACTTTGCGTCAACAGATGTCAGCACAACTGGGAAGACATGTCATAAAACGGTGTGAACTGGGAAATTGTACTGTTGCGTCGTTTCACTGGCGATCTGTTCAAGCACAGCGAGCCGGTACTTTATTACATATCTACAGGCTAGTTGAGTTGAGTTGAGTCTAATACACAATTAAAAAAAAAGTAGTGATATCATATCAAAAACCAAAGCTGGTAAAAGGGGCCGCCAAGTTCCGAATGGTTCGGTCCTTCAAAGGAGTGATATCAACAAACCAAAACATTCGCTAACTTAATCGCACCGAATAATACTTTGGACGATAAATGAAAACTTGAACAATATTCTAGTTTTCACTTAACCTTCGAACTATTATTCGGTGCGATTAACTTGGCGAATGTTTTGGTGTGTTGATATCACTCCTTTGAAGGGCCGAACCATTCGGAACTTGGCAGTCCCTTTTACCAGTTTTGGTGTTTGATATGATAAAACAATACGAACAGAGCCAACCTTTAGCTGAGTGTAACGTTTGTTACCCAATTTTCGCCCTGCAATAAAAATAAAACCACGAATGGCCGAATAATTCTACGAAACGCAACAGCTGTGCTACTCGATCAATTCCTATGTAACAAGCTTAAGACTTCTCAACTCAAAAAAAAAATTTTCCCAATGAAAGTATACTTAAAAACATTAAGGTGGCTCGGCATATCGGAATTGTAATCAGGTTCATTTCCGTGTGTAACATCTTTTTTCTTTTTCCCTTCCACATTTTTTCTCCTCCTCCCCTCCCTCCCCCCCCCCCCCCCCCTTTTTTCGTTCATTGCTTCGTTGCGCATTTTCAATTGCGATCTTCGCTCTTCGTATTTTGAAAAGGAAGGAATTTTAAGGAGAGAGCGACATTTTTACAAAATAATTTCGAACCACAATACGTACTTAGAAGCAAAACAACAGATCGATCGAGCTAACGGTGATTATGTGAATGAATAGCACGGTTGTGACGTCACAACGGCAAAAACAACGGGACACCGGAATTGTATCGACACGGAGTCACGTTAATTCTGAGATTTTCCTAAATGCTGACCCGTGTGTGAGACCCGGAATGATTGTTCTAAAATACGAACCGGAGTTACCATAAATAATATCCCTGCTTTGCTCGCGTTGCCGCGCTCGCTGCGGCTGTACACATAACATCAGAAACCGCAACCATATTATTGTCAAATTAGACAAGAGATAGGGTAACTCCGTTTTACCACAGTTCCGGATTATTTCAAACACTTTTAAAACAAATTAAGAATCCAGAGTGACTTTAATTCCGGGTCCCACACGCGGTTCAGTATTTAATAAAATCCCGGAATTAACGTGACTCCGTGTCGATACAAGTCCGCGCCCCCAAAACAACGCCACACTTGAAGTGGCACTATCACCGACTGGAAATCGTACTAATATACTGTGGCGCCATCTAGCGGCAGTGATATTGCTAACCCTTTACAGCTTGCTCCCAGGTGCACGAGGACGTACCAAATTTTCACTCAATAATTAAGGAAGGAGGTCGAAGCTTGTTTGTTTCGTTCGCTTGATGCAAGCAAGTGTCAGATAAGACTAGATAGCGCCAGATGTTGCCAGATTTTGCAGACTTTAATCGGTGATAGCCCCACTTTAAACCATAGGAGTTAAAGGGCAAATACATCCATTTTGACATGCATGCTTTACTTTTGGATCATTTAAACAATAACTAAACACAAGAATTGCGGTAAGAATACGTTACGTACGTCCGATACAACAATTTAAGTATTGCATCACCAAAACACGACACGGAGACCGCCATTGTTTTGCTGGAAGGCGCAGAAATTAATGCCGACTGATGTCAGTCTTCGACCTCGCCTCGCAGCCGATTGAGATAGCTCTATTGGCTGTGAGACCTCGAGCGTCTGACGGCCTTAGCTGGCTACTACAACTGTCGGCCAGCTAAGACCGTCGGACGCTTGAGCTATCACAGTCAATAGCGCTATCTCAATCGGCTGCGAGTCGAAATCGAAGAGTGACATCTGTCGGCATTAATTTCTGCGCGTTCCAGCAAAACAATGGCGGTCTCCTATCGTGTTTTGGTGATGCAATAATTAAATTGTTGTATCGGACGTACGTAACGTGTTCTTACCGCAGTTCTTGTGTTTAGTTATTGTATAAGTGACCCAAAAGTAAAAGCATGCATGTCAAAATGGATGTAATTGCCCTTTAAATACGGTTAATATGACAACGCATGTTACTAGGTTAATTTCCATTGTTCATCATTATTTCTTCTAGTGTTTAGACTGTTACGTTGTGTTTATTTTGTTTCTGATGTCTCCTACAAATTTATGTTAATAATACAAATATTGTGTTCAGTATTACCTTCCAATTATTCGGCTCATGCACTATTGTATAATTGTATATGATGGCTTATACGGTCCCCACGAGTTCACCACGAACTTCGAGCCGTCGTAATAAACTACTAAATTGTATATACTAACTATAAACTACTATAAATAAAGGGCCGCTTCGTATTATGTCTGGGAAGGGAGGGACGGAAAAATTGAAGCACATTTTAGGCCTAATTGTCAGCTTTTAGGCCTAATTTTTAACTGCCACTTTAATTTCGTAAGTAGCAGTTAACGGAGAGTTGGGTTCGAGAGTAGGCTTGTTCATTGCATGCAACACGGTGCGGAGATTTACCGTTGTCGTTGCAACGCGGTTTAAGGCCTAATTTTTTTTAGCTTTTAGGCCTATTTTTTTAACTGCTGTTTTATTTTCGTTAAGTAGCAGCTAACCAGGAGAATTTGGTCGAGAGTAGACCTATTCATCCATGCAATACGGTATCGAGACTATTTTTAAATTTTAAGCTAATGTGTGATGCTAACGACATCATCTTGTTTTTACGGTTGCGCGTTTTCCTGTAGTGTTTAAATGTGACAATCAAATGTTATTATTTCATTCATTTAGTTACGTCGACAAAGACTATTAGCTATAAGGCAGCAACAATTTTAAATTACCGTATTTTTAAACTAATTTTTGTCCGCTGTATGTAATGGTGAACACCGTTTGTGTATATCTGGCACAGTTCTGAAGTTGAAAAAAAGCGGACGAACGGACGGACAAAGTCGTTCCAATAGTCTTCTCAGCCGTTTCGGCCGTACAGAAGACTAAAACGAGCAAATTCGGTGCAGCAGCAAATCCTAGTAGTTTAAATCAATTCCATAGAAATTAAACTCACACACAAACTCTACAACTAAAAATTAGTATGCAAGCATGCGTCCTCCTCTGTGCAGTGCAATTCTAAAATATTAGCATTTTGCTGTGCAATCGAAATCAAACATTGGATTTTCTCTCTTCGGAAACAGACTATCCATACGGCCCCCATTGGCCTTGGCCTGAGCAGGCGCATGCGCACGACATCCAGCCTACGTAGGGATCTTTCAGTAAAAACGAAAGTTGGGGGTCGGAGGAAGGTGGGGGGGGGGGGGGGGTGTTTGAAAAGAAGCAACGATTGTGTTCTTGACAGAACGAAGAGAAACGGAGAAAGCAAAAAAAAAAATACTGGAAAAAAGCCAAGTATAAAAGCTCGAGGCGGGAAAGCGGGTTCGACAACCTCCTTCATTCTCCACCTTGACACTCTTACGAGCAAAAGTTAAAATGTCTCGGTCAGCTTTGTTGGCTGGGATTTGAGAACCTCTAACGAATGAAAATATCCTACACAATTAAAGAGACTTACCACCCTGCCGTGTAGGTATACAATTGCTTCAATTCAGGCTGGCTTAGATACAACCTCAGTTCTTCCTTCCCAATACCAGAGCTTATATCCGAACCAGCCTTGAAATTCCTGTAGGATTTTAACTACATAACAGCCGTAAAATAAATACGAGCGACTGGGAGTTCATTCGCTAACGCTCACAACAACAAATACATTTGAGTCATAAAGTACAGCACGTATGGTGAAGTCTCACAACGAATACAGTGAGCCATAAAGGGTAGCGCGTATGGTGAAGTCTCACAACGAATACAGTGAGCCATAAAGTGCAGCGCATATGGTGAAGTCACACAACGAATACAGTGAGCCATGAAGTACAGCACGTACGGTGAAGTCTCACAACGAATACAGTGAGCCATAAAGTACAGCACGTACGGTGAAGTCTCACAGCGAATACAGTGAGCCACAAACCACAGCACCTATGGTGAAGTCTCACAACGAATACAGTGAGCCACAAACCACAGCACGTACGGCGAAGTCTCACAACGAATACAGTGAGCCATGAAGTACAGCGCGTACGGTGATGAATCACAACGAATACAGTGAGCCATAAAGTACAGCATGTACAGTAAAGTCGCACAATGAATACAGTGAGCCATAAAGTACAGCGACTACAGTGAAGTCTCACAACAAGTACAATGAGTATGGTGAAGTCTCACAATGAGTACAGTGAGCCGTAAGTACAGCGAGTCAGATGAAGTCTCACAATGAGTACAGTGAGTCGTAACGTACAGCGGGTACGGTGAAGTCTCACATTGAATATAGTGAACGATATAAAATAGAGCGAGTACGATGAACTCTCACGAGTACAGTGAGCCGTAAACTACATCGAGTACAGTGAGTATGGTGAAGTCTCATTATGAGTGAAGTGAGCCGTAAAGTAAGTGAAATCTCAAAACGAGGTGAATTTATCCCGGCAATTCCGGGATTTTCAGAATTTAACTTGCACTACTTGTCGATTTTCACATTACCAGACACTTCTGCCCCTGGTACCTTACCGCAATATGAACTGTGGGGGGACCGTGCTTCGCGTAGGAAAGTAAACATCTTAGAGCCACACCAATCACAACTCCCGATAACTTACTGCCAGAGTGTACGAAGAATGATACCCCGGGTGTGCGCTCGTGTACAGTTTATTCTGCCTGTGCGCTCAATACACGATGCGCTCGATACACGTGTGCCAGTGCTACAACTTTAGTATATAGTTGATGGAGAACAGATAAAAAAATATATTTCTCGTTTAGTGTCCTTTTCCCCACACGTCATCTTAAACCGAACACCAACAAATGCCATAACTTCCAAATTACTAATTCCATTGACACCCAACACCGTACACGGTCCCTCCTCCCCCCCCCTCCCTTTTCCGGGCCCCAGCGCCACTTAGGTCGAAAAATAATTTCGAGTCATTTTGAACGAGATCCCTCTCCTTCTCAAGATGGACTTTGAAGAGGCTTAAACAATTGAAAAAGCAATTTGTTTGCCAAAGACAACAAGAACGGCGTTTACGTTTCCAAATCTTCTCGGAGTAACTTGATCGCTGTGAAACGCAGTAGGACCTTGAGGATCATTTCACGTAATTGAACACATTCTTTAATTAATTAGAAACCTGCGACGAGACTTTTAAGAGGGTGCTTGCTTTGCGCAGAGAGCTGCGCTAAAATTTGAAGATCCACTTTCGCTTAACTCTGTCCTCCATTTTCCACCTGTTAGGCAGCGTTTAAGTCAACACCTCGCTTTGCGTTATCGCTTTGATCAAGGGTTATGAATAGGGAGGCTATTTTTTTCAGAGCAGCAGAAAGTTGACGTTCCACTGGATGGCGCCACACGTAGTTAAGCCTCTGTTTTGGCAATTATACCTATACACTTTGCGTTGCGAATAATTACTAAACTAGACATAATCGAGTTTTTAGATAACAATGACTCGCCGAGCGGGAGATACTACAATGCACTGGTTTATTTTGTATTTTCACAGGAAAGAAACGTATGTGATTTCTGCCCAGTGCGCCACTTATATACGTTTTTCGCCCAGTGCTCCATAGGGCAGTCCTTGCTGCTCCATTTATACGATTTTGCCCAGTGCCCCAACGGGAATATTCTTTGATGCTCCACTTATACGATTTCTGCCCAGTGTTTCAAAGGGCAGAGCTTTGCTGCACCACTTGTAGGATTTCTGCCTAGGGCTCCAAAGGGAGTGGTTCTACATCGAATTTGGGAACCCCATGCTACGGGGTATGAGTAGAAGGCAGTCCAAGTCCTCACCCAAATAACCAGACTCGTTAGGGTTGAAGTAGGTTTGTTCAGGTCCACGCGGGCAGTACAGTGGTTCAGTAGCTCAGGAGGCTTGGAAGGCTTCACCACCCCTGTAGTGTAGAGGAGAGGAGAGAAGAGTTACTGGGTTGGAGCCCAGAGGTGAACTGGCTAGCTAAGACCAGGAGTGTTGCTTAAGTAGCAGCTCGTAATACCAGGATGTAACACAAGGTGTCCCCACAGCACTTCACCCTCTCACCCACACTACCAGGGCTCCACCTACATACAGGTGTAATGTACAGACTACCATACAACCATAGTTATGACATCTGGCTATGAACCATACATAGCTCTGCCCAATTACATAATAAAGGTGCACTAGCACTACTTAGCGTATAATAAGAGCACACTAAGCATCTTAGGGTGTGACTAACATCTTAAGGTTACTCTGCAATAGCTCAAGGGAGCACTAGGCTCAATAGCACTGGCAACAGGGGTCCTAACATACCAAATAATGGCATGATAATTAATGCCGTACCACCCACCCCCTAAAATGTATCGGGTAGGATTTTCATCTTCCTACATCAAATGTTTTAGGGGTGGGGGTTCCCAAATCTGAGGTAGAGCACGCCCTTTGGAGCACTGGGCAGAAATCGTACAAGTGGAGCAGCAAAGAATAAGCTCATTGGAGCACTGGGCACAATCGTATAAATGGATCAGCAAACCACTGCCCTTTGGAACACTGGGCAGAAATCGTATAAATGACGCAGCAACTCCGGGAACTGGCTACACCAAAGCCTTTTTTGTCATGAAAAGACAGACAGACAGACAAACATACATACATGCATACAGACACACACAAAATCCAAACTCAGTCGAGTATCAAGACCTCCTCACTTCGCTCTCTCGGCCAACAATCTTTACACACCTAGCGAGGCCAAACCAGGCAAGTATGTTGAAGTAATTTTTCCCCAGCGCAAGGAGTGATCGCAGAAACGCAAGTGGAACTCCTGACGCCCTCTGTATGCAATTGACCGAACTAGCATGCTCACTGCATTGCTGCTAACTATACGGCTCGCATAATTTTTTTCGTAAACAGTTCGGCAAAACTGGCCACATAGCGCTCCATGCAACCCAACAGCGTACAGAAAAAAAAACCCGTTTAATCCGACTTGAGTCACCTAACCTTACCTAAACCAACCTAAACTGATCCTAGTAACGAAGTTTCGTAGCGAGATCCGGCCAGCCTATCTGAACTGTATACGCAAAAAAAATATGCTGCCGGCCCAACCTATAACTGTTAAGGGGTAGATAAAATGGCCGCCACGAGTGGCCCATTTCATTTCTTCGAGGTCTATTCGGGAATTGGCCAAGCAAATCGTATCGGTGAATTTTCGTACGGCGAGTCCCGCCATCTACTGCTAAATAGCGGCAACTCACAAACAGCTTAGTAATTCACTAACTTGTCCCCAGTAATCACTCGAAAAATCGCTCACACGTACAAATAAATAATATTCCGTTTAGCCGTTTGTCACAAGGCTATTAAATATCGCGACTGCAGGCGTCTCTTCCGTAAATAGCGACATGTTCGTTTATCCAGAAATTGTCTCAGGAAGGCAGCTTTTTTTGTACGGAAGGTCACCCTCGGTTGACAGAAAGCGGCAACAAGACAAATCAATCGCATCAGCGGGCCATATTGTCCAACCCAGTCTAGATTTCATCCAGGATCCGGCCGATACTGTAGCAGAGCCCTGCTCACCCTGGCACGCCGAGTTTCGTTAAATCATGACGAGTAGATTTGAAGGTTTCCATCCCTCCCCCGCCAACAAAAAAAAATTCGAGGCACAAGTTCCCACTTTAGTAATAATTCATAAATGCATTATGACGTATAATTTTAACAAAATTACAATACTAAAGTACACATACAAGTAAAACAGAAAAGTAAAACACATCACATTGGGCGCCATAATGCATGCCTCACCGGAAGCGGACGTTCCTTTACTCAACAGGGGGGGGGGGGGGGGAAGAGGGAAAAAGCATCAACTAAAAGGCAGTGTCATTAATGGCATGCTGGTCGGGAAAGGGGGGAGGAATGAGGGAGGAAAGAGTCCAAACTAAGCTAGGAGGAAGGCGGCCTCTTGAAAAGGAAAAGAACCTCATGCCGAGGACGCTTCCAACCATAAACCAAATTCCGCTTTTTTTTCCCTTTTTCCCTAGTGGCATCTGTACGCAAAAAGGGGGAACCGTCGCCATCTACTGGAAACCTCTTAAAACTTTCACTTTTGGGATATGTTTCCTTTCTTCCCCCCCCCCCACCCCCCTCTCAAGCTTCTGTTCTTCCGTATTCATTGCTGAAACTTCAGAGTATTAAAGTTTTAATTTTTTCCCCCAAATTTCGACAAGAAATAAACTCTTAACCCGTCTAAGGGTGCATTTACGGAACGACTCGCCTTTGCATTCTTGCAGCTAGACACTAGAAATCAACTAGAAATTCCAACATGGCGGCGGCTTTTAAGCTCCGTCGGCTCGTAACGAAAGCAGTCAATAATGTGAATTCAGAAACGACTGGGAAAGTGGTTCCATGAGGAGAAATTCTTTATCTTATTGTCACGGATTATATATACTACTGTAAGCATTCACTCAAATGATGACGGATTTAGCTAATCCAGGTTGCGTTGTTCCCACGGCAACGAAACCTTTGCTATCGCGATTAAATTCTAGCTGCGAGAATGCAGAGGCGAAACGTTGCATAAACGCGGCCTAAAAGTGCAGCTAGAATCGCTGATTCGGGGACGGTGACAAAACTGAATCTGTTCAGAAAAGCGTGTCCTAATTGGAAACGCTTGTGTTTTAAATATTAATTATCGAAAACACAGTTCCTTTCCTCTGCCGTTTTGTGATCCGCTGAAAGTAATGAAAAAAAAATTCCGAAATTTCGGGATTGAGAGAATAGAATCCTAAATTCCCAGAATTATAATTTCTTCCCGGGGTTGGATGCCTTAAGTAACACACATTTTTCCTCGCCGTGCATGTAGTTGGTGTATATTCATAGCCCGAATGTGACTTAAAAACTCCATCCCTAGTACTTAAAAAAAAAAAAGTTAAGAAACTGGCACTTGAAAAACTTAAGTGGTCCCGGGACATGTTATGCAGGGTTGTCCACCAGGGACAATTAAATGTTTATTCATTTCTTTATTTTTGTTTATTTGTAACTCGCTATAAACGAGTTTCATTCTTCAAGACTTCGTTGAAACTTGAAATTTTAAGAGCTGGTCACCAATTAAAAATATAAACTGCAAAGTCCTGCTGAAGCTTGCAGCCAGGGTCCGCCCTGGTAGTACACTTGGTAGGAAACCGGGTTAATAAGCCGGCTAACCTGGGTTCGGGTCCCAGTCTGTGCAGTTGTTCTTTCCTACACTCACAAAGCCACTTTTTACAGACTGTCTGCATCTCGTTGCGACGGATTGATACGACAAAGTGAAGCCCTAACCAGAGAAGAAAATTTCGTGCGAAGCGATGCGGTACTACGTGCGAAGCGATGCGTTACTACGTGCCAAAGGATTAATACTGCTGCTTGTTGGCACGTGATAACGCATCGCTTCGCACGAAATATTCTTCTCTGGTTAGGACTTCACTTTGTCGTATCATTCTTGTCGCTACGAGATACAGATTTTTGCGGAAGAAACTCACTAACATCGACGGACGCAGACAGTCTGTAAAAAGTGGCTTTGTGAGTGTAGGAAAGAAAAACTGCCCATACTGGGACCCGAACCCAGAGTAGCCGCCTTACTAACCCGGTTTCCCACCAAGTGTGCTACCGGGGAGGACCCTGGCTTCAGGCTCCAGCAGGGCTTAGCAGTTTAACCGATCTTATCTTAAAATTTCAAGTTTCAACGACGTCCTGAAGTATGAGACACGCTCGAAGCGAGCCACAAATAAACAAAACAATACATATGGATGGTGCTGGCGTTTATCAATCGAGTTGGACGTCTTCCGTGCACCATCCCGCGTCGTGATGCAGCCAATCTGGTTTCGCCTTAAGAGATGCCAACCGATGATGGAAGTTGCGAAAATCATTGCGTCGCCTAACATTTACGAGTATTGATGAATTGCAAAGCTTCCAACATCCCCCAAATGCTATACACTTCTCCCCCCTCCCCGGGTTCTTAAAACCATGTTTTCTTACCCTGTTTCTGACGCACCCCAACTTATAAGTTACAGAGTAGGCGGAATCTAAAGGAGTGAGCCCTTGTTAGCGTGTATGTCTGTTTTCTGTCTCTTCTCCCCCCAACTTTTGGTTCCGGCAGCACAACAACAATTTGCGGGGGAGTTCCTCCCTCAAATGGTCTCATTAGAAGACCCCAACGTCAGGCGCAGCTGATGGCCCATTTGTTGTGGTGGGGGGAGTAGGGGGGCAACGGTTGAGGCATTGGGGGAAGACAACTGCAGCTCGTCCTTCCCGATAACATTGGACACTCCCAACTTCAAATAGGGTATGTACCCATCAACAAGGTTTTTGTCCGTAGTTTTTTTTTTTCTTCATGCACGGATAGCTCTGACGGGGGAAGTCCATACTCAGACGTCCATGGTCTTCCTTCACACTAAACGCGAGGATCAGCACTTGTACGTGGGGCGAGAGATTAGAGCTCGTTTTTTTCGGTTTCGCTTTGTAATTTGAACTGAAATAATACTTCTGACAGACAAATTGAACCAATAGCAAACTACGAATCCAAACGACGTTTTTTTTTTTTTATTATTTAGTTTAAACAAGCGGCCGGTCGCAGCCAAAGACTTTAGGAAGGATAAAAGTTGGAGGGGTGTAAATCAAATATTTACCGACATAATTTTCCATCTAGCCAACAATTTATGTAATTTTTCCAACTGATTTGCCGACTGACCAAAAATTATGTAATTTTGCCGACTGATTTGACAACTGGCCAAACTTTGCGGGGTGTGACACCCCCGCCCATAAAAACGTCCCTGGTCGCAGCTATCTAGTCGCAACCGATCTTCTGCCACTTCCAATGTAGAGGCGTACACCTCTTATCATGCACCGCAACAGCTATCTCTACTACATAATCTAAAAGCAGTAACCATCACAATGGCCGGTTAAAAATGTTAGCTTTTAGGCCTATTTTACATTTTAGGCGTAATTGTCAGCCTTTAGGCCTAATTTTAACTTGCAGTTTTAATTTTTGCAACACGGCGCACCTCCGGGCACATAGTTGCAGTGTTATACCGTAATGTGCAACGTGTATAGATCAGTGGAAAGGAAGCGACGGGAGAGACGCAAATGTAGCGACGGAGCCATAATATACTGTTGTTGATGAAGCCAGCAGCGACTCGTACACCTTGACGTTGCCATGGTTACATGAATTTAGGCCTAATGGAGAATTTGGTTCGACAGTAAGCCTAATCATCCATGCAACAATGCGACGAGACTTTTAAACGTAGCTAAAATCCGTTTGTTTTTTTATGGCTGTGTGTTATAATTATGATTTCAATTCGACAATTATTGTGTGCGCGGCGTATCTTGAGCCCTGGAAATATTTTACGAGCGGCTACGTCTTCCTGGTGGGGGCGGCTTTAATCGACGGCCGCCATTGTTTTTGTAACCATCTTGGATATCAACAAGGCACTCTGCTACCAAAAACGTACACAATCGATTATCTGTGCTCGTTCTGGGGAGAACTCAAGATATGCTGCGGACATTATAAATGCTATTATTTCATTTAGTTACGTCGAGGAAATCTATCAGCTATAAGGAGGTAACGATGTTTTAGTTTGCCGTGTTTTTAAACTTACTTTTCACACTGAATTTAACGTTGTAAACCGTTGTCGTCTCTATCTGGTACTATTCTGACGTTGAAAAAAGCGACGGACGATCAAAGTCGCTGCAATAGTCTTCTCAGTCGGTACGGCTGTACACAAGACTAAATAAAATGTTAGTAAACTAAAACTAACTCCCAGATTCCTTGTTGAGCCCCAGGTAGTTAAAGAATGTAAAGCGAATATGATTCCACAATGACGAGTCCAAATTCTTTCTGCACATTAAGCCTGTCAAGTTTGGTATTTGAACTCGTTAGGCGATGACGCAAGAGGAAGAGGGGAGGAGGGGGAGGGAGAGAGAGGATGATTAGAAGTGACCTCATATGAACCTCAACGCGCATGAGCGGAAGTGGTGAACCCTAGGAATGTCACCTAGTCACTCATTCATCTTCCGGTGAACATGGCGGAAGGAACGCAAAGGGGAGGGGGGGGCGGGGCCCCGCCCAATAGGGGAGAAAGGCAAATACGAAATTTCAATTAATTCGTCGTAAAACTAATTATTACGCATGAAGAATTTTTATTGGGGCCCGCCTTGAAGGGGTCCGGGGGAGATGGGGCTGTCACATTCAGAGATTAATAGGGTTCTTGATCAAAGAAATTAAAAACGTAAGACGGCCGGAAAAGGTCATTTCAGATCGCCGATTCATTCATGTCACAGGTTTCATCGACTTCTGATCGCGCGAAGGCGAGTCGTCTCCATTTGTAAGCCGCGAAAAATAAATGCCGTGGTCCTCAGTGAGGGAGGTTGGCTTTCATTTTTTTGTCACCCAGGATCCGATGCGGTGTGCCATTTTTCTATTTATTCATTTTTTTTGTTCCGATCATGCACGTGATTTTAAACAGTTACTAGCATTTGTACCCGACTTCGCCCGGGTTTTGTTTCGGCGGTGGTTTTTGATTCGCCCGTGGTTGTTTCCCAATTTTCGGTCGGTGTTGCGTAAACCAGCGTTAGTTTTCCAACGTGCAGAATCAGGCCGCCGGCACTTCCGGTTTCCTCTCCCTTTTCTGTGTGTTATGGTGTCTGGCCAAGGCCACAGTCTTCTTTTCAAAAGCAGAGCTTATAACTGATGACAGAAATAAAATAACGCTACAAAAAGCCCATCTGGGTGCTAACTTAAATTATTTCAATAAAATAATTTCATACGTTTTACCGGTTTTTTCTTGCATGTATTACTAAAACTCAAATAACTCAAACCCCACATCAGATTTTCTCTAATAGGTCGGGTCGGTGCCAAACTGGAATGCTTGTTGGGCAATTTGACGGGACAACACCTCGCCTTTGCGTATTCGCAGCTACAAGCTAGAAATCATCTGAAATACCAGCAAGACGGTGGTTTCTAGCTCTGTCGGCTCGCAGAGAACAGTCAATAATGCGAGTTCAGAAGCGACGGTGCAAAATTGTTTCATCAAGAGGAATTCTTTATCTTATTGTCACGGATTATACGACTGCAAACATTTACCCAAACAATGGCGGTTTAGGTAAGCCAGGCAGTGGTGATACCATGTCAACGACACCTTTGCCATCGCGATTAAATTCTGTCTGCGAGAATGCAAAAGCGAGTCGTTGCTAAAACACACTCCAAGACCGGAAAACTGCAACTGTCTGAATACTACATATTACAGAAACGCTCTATGAACTGCGTGGCTGGCGGCCGAGTGACGCTTTCCCAGGATGCCATGCGAGAACTTGGGAAATAGATGACGCGTAGTGCGTGTTTCGCGTTGGGGAGGGGGGGGGAGGAGATTTTGCTACGAAGTACGTTGTAAATTTCAGAAGCATCCAAACAAAATCCCATATGTGGTTATCACGTCGCGTTTGTAAGACCACAAGCAACAAAAACCGTGAATTCTCAGAACGTAAATTTTAGAACGTCATTAATTTGAAGGAACGCCAGTTAGATCCCAAATAAGTAATTCGCGAGTGGCGATTTGGAAGGGGGGCAGCCCGGGGTGGGGGTTGGGGAGAAGATGGAAGGCGTAATTGGGTAAGCAACTTTGTATTCAAATGTCTCTCTTACAATTAGCGCAGACCAGAAAACGAAAAGGGCATAAGTAAATTTTTTAACGTTAGTAGATTGCGGGGGGGGGGAGAGGTTTTGTAAGCC
>JAHWFP010259830.1:0-14375 GCA_023313725.1 Lithobius niger
CGTGATGTTCTACATACGACAGGTAGCCTAAAAAAATAAATTCACATAGTTTTGAATATTAGTGATGAAAGGGCTACATTAACCCTTGTTTACTAGGTAAAAGAAAAGGAAGTCGTTCTGATTCGGTAAATTAATAAATTAGCAATTTATGGCGGTTGATTTTACCAACTACAGATCTGCAATTTATAACTGTACTGCTAATAATAAATGCGGGGGGGGGGAGTCTAATGGCGATAATAAATGGTTTATTACAGTAAAACAAATGGTGTAATGGTGTAAATAGGACAAGAAATGTCGCTAACACTAATTTGAAATTAATTCCGAAGTTGAGACATACGACAACTAATTCAGCATTGTCACTTCAATATAAAATGAGTGTACAGTTAACACCCAGTCTGTACAATAAACATTAAATTGCAGCTATCATACCTACACAGCACGATAATATATAAATTAACAATCAACCTGAAACGATGCTTCAACATTAATTATTGAATTTGAGGGCCATCTCAGGTGTCTGTTCAAACCAGCACCGTTTCTCCATCTCCCCCCGGTCGCATTCTAAAATTATGCAAATGAAGAAGCCGTAACCACTTACTTAAGAAGACTGTTCCTACTGCCAATATGCTAATCAGTTAATGTTATGGATAACAATACTTATTTTAAAATGTTTACCGTAACATTTTCTAAATAAATAAATACATATTTTAGTAATGCGTTGCGGCGTATCATGACGTCGTGACACATTTCATCGTATTGTTGCACCGCGCACAGGTGCAAATGATGTGTACACTTGGTGCACTTTTCTGCAGGGCACGCAAACACAGTAGGGAAGTAAACCAAGAAAATTGCATTAGCCTACGTCCACAAAACGTAATAGAACGCGAAAGGAGGTTTTTTTTAAAAATTTTAACTACGTTCAATAGTATTTAAGGCACCCTGCACAATTAAAGCTTCGTAACTGCCAACGTCGAATTTAGGTTAAGCCTGCTATATTTCGTCGTAGATTGATGAAGTTTTTTCTGGTGAAGCACGGAATTAATTCATTTTAAATTGCTTAAATAACAGTTAATCCCGTACTCTACCAAAAAAAAAACAAAAAAACATTGTGAACTACGACGAAATAATAGCAGGTAGTGCGTGGCGTGCACGTAAGTGGTGGTGGGGGGGGGGGGGGGGCATTTCTCCTGCTCTTTGCACAAAACTCCCTTTCTGTAAAAAAAATGTCCTTTCTTCGCGCCGACATATGCTGGCGGCACTGCCAAAGAAAGGGCCTTAGGCACGAAAAGGGAAAAAATGGCCTAAAAAGGGCAAAAATGACTAAGCAAGGGACAAGGAAGCATTAAAACGAGACAAAGCACGTTACTGACAGCAGGTTTAAACTATTTACGTATTCGGCATTGGAGGTTACAAAGCTTTATTTGTTCAGGTTGCCTTAAATCCTACGCGCGTCAGTTGGGCGATAAGTCTGTGCTCCTGTCCGGTGTTTTTCAATTTTTGCAGGAGGTACAGATGTATGACAAGATTTAGGTAAGGGGTTTGAATAACATCTCTGTAATGTGTGGTGCAGTGGCAACCCGGACCACTGCACTGTGACTGAGGTTGGCGCTAATGACCAAGTTGTCGACGCGCCATTAAGCCTCATTCCCCCCCCCCCTTAAATCCTATTGAAATCATTAAATGAGCCTCCTTTCCCGTTCAATTAAGTTTCCTTACGCTAATGACATTTTCTTGGTTCACTTTCGTACAGTGCTTGCGTGTGCTGCAGAAAAGTGCACCAAGTGTTGTTGGCGTTTGCGCTTGTAGCGCGGGGCATTCGCAGAAGCCTAGATGACAAATGTGTCATCGTGCGCCGCAACGCATTATTATTATGCTAATACGTTCGAGAAGTGTGATTGAAAGTTGATTTACTTATTAAAAAATACAACGAACTGTCAGTTTCCAAAAAGGAATTGGGATAGAATCAAAATATATAGAAAGCGAAACACTGAAACATAAACAAACCTTGAAACTCTGAGCAGGAAAATAGTTTTAAAATAGGAATAATGAATAGGAAACAAAAGGAAAAAAATTAGAGACTAACACCATCTATAAAAATAAAAGCATCACACTAGTCAATCAATATTAGTTCATTAATTCAAAATAGGTATTTCACATCTCTTACACTGTAAAAACATGTGTTTTAAAATAAACACATTTTGTACATACTTAGAAAATGTTTTTAGATGTTTTTTTTTGGCTGAAAAACACATAAATACGGTTTGCAAATAGCATGGGTTGATTAGCGTTTATACAGACATGAAATGCGCTAAACACTTGCGTTCAATTTGCAACATTTTTTAAGTAAGTATACGCTTAAAACACATACAGCGACAAAAGTGTTTAAAATAAAATAGTAGTGTTTTATTACAACGAGTATGTTTTTGAAAATAGTGTTTAACGTAAACTTTTATGTTTCTCATGTGTTGTAAAATAAGTGTTACTTTTTTATTTTAAACACGTTCGTCGCTATATGTGGTGCAAACATGTGTTTTTAAAGTGTTGCAAACTGAATGCTAGTATTTTATTTTAAACGCATTTAACTTCGGCAACAATACATAAACGCTAATGTTTTGAAAATTTTCTTCAGATCCGATGTTATTTGTAAAACGTTTTTATGTGTTTTTCAGCCACACACGTCTAAAAACGTTTTCTGGGTGTGTCTACGTCTTTACATACATTCATATTTTTGTAGTGTATGGAGTATTTTTCACAAAGTTAACCCCTTAAGCCTAATGACAGTGTAAGCCTCACATGTCATCAGAGTCCCTGGTGTGATGTAATGGGAGTTCCTTGCTTTTGTGCAGAATTTCATCCTGAAAATTCATCGGCAGAATCTCTTCTCTTTGTATCCTCCTTTTGCAGCTCTTCAACTGCATCCATTTGAATGATTTAGCTGAGCAAACCTTCAATCTGCGACTTTCATTGGGACCAGATTTGTGCCATTCTAGCAGTTTCTGTCAAACGGAAATAAATAGGACGGGACGTAAATAGGTTTACATCCGTATTTATTTAAACGGAAATAAGACCGTACAAGGGTCCGAAATATTGTTTGCTGGCTTTAAAATCTACACAAAAAAAACAGTTTACTTTTTTTAAGGGTCAGTACTGTTGTTGTATACTGCTGTTGTAATTGTCGTTGTATACTGTTGTTGTTGTTGTTATTATACTGTTGTGGTATACTGTTGTTGTTAATTACACTGTTGTTAATTATACTGTTGTTATTTACACTGTTGTTAATTACACTGTTAATTGTACTGTCAGTTGTTAATTATACCTACAGGGTGATCAGTTAAGTTGTGACCCAACTTGATAGCTAAAGTACTACTGAACGATATGTTATGAGACCTGGGTGATGTGATGAAGCCAAGAGGGGCCACTGAATGAACAAAATTTGGATGACCTTGCCAAATGTTATCAAGGTCATTCAACTGCTAACTTCTTAAATAGGCATCACACACCATGAGTAGAATTTAGAAATATGTAGGGAGCAAAGAGACATTACTACTGCAAAAAAAAAAAAAAACGGACGAAAATCGGACCAGATTTGCATGACTTATGACGTACGTAAAATTGCTACTTTCGACCCCTGGAAGTAGGCGATGCTTCCTTGCACGACAGAGTGTTTGAATGGAATGCCATTCAGGGGTCGCAAGTAGCCATTTACGCTGGTCATAGGTCCTTCAAATCTGGTCCGATTTTGGTTCTCTTTTTTGCATTGGTAAGGTTTCTTTGTTCCCTACATATTCGTAATTTATACTCATGGTGTATGATGCACATTGAAGAAGTTAGCAGTTGAATGACCCTGATAACATTTGGCAAGGTCACCCATTTCTTGTCCAATCAGTAGCCTCTCTTGGCCTCATCACATCACCCGGGTCTCATAACATATCGTTCAGTAGTACTTTAGCTATCAAGTTGGGTCACAACTTAACTGACCACCCTGTATATATACTGGTTTCTTTAGATTGGATTCAGCGAGTGTTCACCCCTTGAACAGGCAAATATGAACAATTGTTTGCTTACCTTCTACTGCAACTGTCTCTCTAGTTGCTGCTTCCAATTTCTTCCTTTACACATTTTTAGTCCCATCTGTTGTATCTTTACCTTTGTAGCTCTTTAGGTGCAGCGGATCTGTTTTTATACTTTGCATTTATTTCCATTTGTTTAGTATCAGGTATCCCTAAATTCCCTTTTCAGCTTTAGTGTAGGCTACATTGTGCTCTTTGATAGGGACAATCGTTAACGTTAAAAAACATGCAACTTGAACAAAGTGCCAAAGTTCCTTCGATTTGGTTTCAACAGTTCAACTTTAAGGCAAGCTGGTGGTTGGTGTCCTTCATAAACGGTCACGAAGTCGTTTTAATTAGGGCACCAAAAGACGAAACGCCTCGGTATCTAATCAACGTGGCGATGGTTAAAGACGTCTCCCGCCTCGCGCCCATTAAAGATTTCCAATACGAAACAGCCGCAGGTTAAGTACACGCGAGTCTAATCAAAAGTAAATGGGAACGCCAACCCAAGACGGTTGGAGAAGAAACGAGCGCCGTTCTCTTCCATCTTCTCTTCTTTTTTCGTGATAAGGACGTTTTTCTCTCTCCTCTCTTTTATTTTTTCTATTTTTTGGTCGGTATTTATATTTTTACATTAAGTTGCCAGCTAGCTCGCATCACCCTAATGTTCCTCCCTCTTGAATAACCAAATCGCGTATTTCGTATGCTACACGATGAGATGCTGCGCTTGTTTTTCTAACGAAAATCGATGAATATCATTTGTGAGTTTCACAAGCTTTTCCTTTTTTTTTCTCTCTTTTTTTTCTGACTCTTACTTTTGTGAAATACACTTTTTAAAATCTGTTAAGCCTTTTTAAGTTACCGTCTTTCTTCATTAAAATAAATGCACAGAGTTATGCACTTGAATACCAGAACGTGCCTAAGGAGGAGAACTAACACATTTGAAAGTGTTGGCAAGTGTTTTCTTTTAAATCTGCTAAAAAAAAAAAAGTGATACGCACAAACTATATTGCTTAAATTTGCTGAATAACTCAAATAGCCATTAAAAAAACACAGGGTTCTTGGTTTGACCACAATTACTTTAAACTATATTGACTTAAATTTGCTGAATATTCTCAAATAGTCGTTAAAAAACCATAAGGTTCTTGGTTTGACCACAATTACTTTAGTCAAACTATATTGCTTAAATTTGCCGAATAATTCAAATAGTCATTAAAAAAACACAAGATTCTTGGTTTGACCATAATTACTTTAGTCAAACTAACTATATTGCTTAAATTTGCTGAATAATTCAAATAGTCGTTAAAAAAACAAGATTCTTGGTTTGACCATAATTACTTTAGTCAAACTATATTGGTTAAATTTGCTGAATAGCTCAAATAGTCTTAAAAAAACACAAGATTCGTGATTTGACCACAATTACTTTAGTCAAGCTATTGCTTAAATTTGCTGACTAATTCAAATAGTCATTAAAAAACACAAGGTTCTTGGTTTGACCACAATTACTTTAGTCAAACTATATTGCTTAAAATTGCAGAATAATTCAAATAGTCATTAAAAAAAACACAAGGTTCTTGGTTTGACTACAATTACTTTAATTAAACTATATTGCTTAAATTTGCCGAATAATTCAAATAGTCATTAAAAACACACAAGATTCTTGGTTTGACCATAATTACTTTAGTCAAACTATATTGCTTAAATTTTCTGACTAATTCAAATAGTCATTAAAAAAAACACAAGGTTCTTGGTTTGACCACAATTACTTTAGTTAAACTATATTGCTTAAATTTGCCGAATAATTCAAATAGTCATTTAAAAAAACACAAGGTTCGTAGTGTGACCTCAATTACTTTAGTCAAACTATATTGCCTAAATTTGCTGAATAATTCAAATAGTCATTAAAAAAACACAAGGTTCGTGGTTTGACCACAATTACTTTAGTTAAAAATTTAGTTAACAAAAAAAGTCGTTGAACAGAATATATAATATATAATATATAATAATCATGTCCTATTCAACTTACTCAAATTAAGCTGACATGATTAAATGTGTAATTTTTATTATATATAATTAATAAAATAAAATTGAATAAAAGATTAATTAAACTTTGAATAGGACATAATTAATTTTTGTGATTTTTGTACATTTTTAATATATTTATAAATATATATTTATAATTCATGAAACCAAATGTATTATTTATACCTATAATATAAATTTGTAATTAAAGACGGGAAAGCCAAAGGCTCACAAGAAATAACTAAATACAGATGCAAACCTATTTACGTTCCCTTTTGGACTGTAGGCCGTGTCAGTCTGGGTCAGCGGTAGGACCTTGGGCTTTGGTTTCAGAGGGCCTGGGTTCGATTCCCCGCTCAGGCAGTGTGACATATAAGTACAAAAGGCAACGTAAATAGGTTTGTATCTGTATTTAGTTTGTAATTAAATATATTCACTGTAATAAAAAATGTATATTTTTAATTTTTTGTTATGTCTGATGGCATATTGTTATTTTTTAGAAAAGTTTTTTTTTTATATTTCACAGTCACGTGCTGAACCACGTGACCTAAATTTCGAACACTTATATTTTAACTGTTGTTCATTAAGTAGCACTCTGAGGATGACGTGTGTTGGGTGTTGAAACGATACAATATTATGCATTTAATGAGTTTTTCTTTTTTTTTGTAAATTAACCTTTTATTTAAAGTTATTGTGAGCAAACCAGTTGCCTTCTGTTTTTTAACTGCTTGTCCTGACCACCACCTCCTACTCTCTTTAAGTTGTCCGTATTGCTTTTAAGCTATGCTACGTTTTTGTAACAAGGAGTTCTGTACTACCCTACAAACATTTAAACGCTGCTAACTTTGAGAGCTATGTAGTCTAGCGGCTAAGAGCCACATTTTAGGTGAATCGTGCACTTCTGGAAAAAAGAATGACTTTGTCAGTATAACTTTACTATGGCACGAGGAGCACTTTTGGATATGGTACCCACATATTCGACTTCCGGTTTGCCCTGATGACGTCATCAAAGATGGGCGTCCGAGAGTAACTACAGAGTTTGATGTCAATAGCCGTATCTCGGTAACCAGTAGACCAATTTAGCTTTTCTATACCTTGTTGGAAAAAAATTTCATAAGCTACAAATAAGGTCCTACGACACATTAGCATAGCTTAGATAAAAAAAGGAGGTACAGCTCATAAAGTGTAAATTTTATGTGATTTTTACCAGGTATTCGCACATTTGACGTAAAATAACGGTTGAACTAGCTAATAACCAACATTAAGCCTAAAAGGTTAATTTGTTCCAAATTTTGTTCCCTTTACAAAAAGTCCTAACAAAGCAAAAAAAGGTGGTACGGCTGCCGAATTATTACAAGTTGAAGGATATATGCACATCAGTCTACATCGTAACTGAATGGCAGTCGAATGGCCAGTAATCACTGCTGTTTTGTTTAGTTCCCATAATTCCTTGCAGTCATAAACGCGAATGGCCATCCTGGATAAACCTTTATAGTAAAATATCCTGGGCCCCTAACGCTTAACCTGTGCGAGGTGTTATTGTGCCATAGGAGATTTTCGGTTAGTTATAATTTTATTTATCCAACGAGCTATAAAAAATTAAATTCGGTTGATTGGTTACAAAGATACACATTTTTAGGGTTAAATCATGTGGCGGCCATCTTTGATGACGTCATGACGCTAAACCGGAAGTGTCGTCAGTGGGCACGATATCCAAAAATGTTGTTATTGATCTATAAAATACTTTCCGAAAGTTTCATGCTTTTTTGCAGTAGTGCACGATTGTTGCCCTTGGCCGCTAGACTAATGTCTGTATGATTCAGCACCTTACGTCGTACAAACATGTGTGTTATTTGTTATTATCTCCATATTAGTTACATCTCGTTGTCGGCTTTGAGATCGTAAAGTTTGGATTGGCGATTATTTTGTTAAAAGTTCCTGGTCTAAATACTGCGATTATATTTTCAAATTAAAGTCAGTGTATTGGACCTAATAGCAAACACAAAGTATTAAAGTTAATAAAAAGTTAGATACATGTTATACCGTTAGTTTGCCTTGCTTTGTTTTATCAGCGATCATGTATCAAGTGACTGTTTGCAGATCTTGGCAGTATACTAACCGTTGATTACGGTGATGGAAGTGCATCGTCATTTCCCGTGAATTCGGATCACAAAATTAAAACAGTAGGTTGGCTTCTCATTGGCCAACCAATATTTTTTGCGCATATAATTAATTTTCCTATTATTTGTTCCATATTTCACGTAAAGTTTCACGTAAAACTTCCATTAAATTTTGGGCATAGTTCAGTCCCAGCATGTCGTGGGCAAGCACCGCAGTATGATTTTAGTATGGGCAAAATTTTCGGTCAATATAACGGCCTTCATCAGTACACTAAAAAATTAAATAAAGCAACAACCTCTTTTTTTAGTGTTTTGATGAAGGTCGTTATACTGACCGAAAATTTTACCCCAAGCAAAATCGACACCTGCATCCTGAAAATTTGAATAACTATTATACATTAAAAAGATTGTATAAAGATTGTAAAGATTGTGTTTACGTGTTAAGTTATACATTAAGTTATACACGTTAAGTTTTACCATCTATTTTGCGTTGGTATATATTGGCTAATTGTGATTATGATGGCTCATTCGAGGTTTAAATATTCTGACCTCGTTTAATATAAGATAACCCGATGGCCTAAAATAAAAATATTATTGAAATGTTGCAAAAATTATATCTTGCAAAAGTAAGATTTCAAATATTAACTATTTTCCATCAGATTCAACGCAGGTTTTGCCGAGGCAGTTGTAATAATGGCCACCGTAATCAACAAGAATAGGTTCTACTGAATATGGGCATTGTCAATAAAGAAACACTAAACAAATAAAGACTTATGTACTAAGCAGCATAAAAGTTTACGTTTATAGAGAAAGGACATTTGCATGAAATGGCTCACGTGAAACAGAAACAGTGAACAAAGGGTCAAACTATGCAAACTGCAATGTACATCTGATCCTAAGGCAAATGGTTTATTTTACCGAAAAGTGGAAAGATTGGTTGTATTTCCCAAGTACAATACTTTCTGATGTA
Source organism: Lithobius niger (assembly GCA_023313725.1). Classification (NCBI taxonomy): domain Eukaryota; kingdom Metazoa; phylum Arthropoda; class Chilopoda; order Lithobiomorpha; family Lithobiidae; genus Lithobius; species Lithobius niger. The sequence continues at coordinate 9,165 of JAHWFP010259830.1, forward strand.
GGTAATATAGTAACTGGCGTAAGTATACCTTTGTAAACTTGTGGTGGCATAAAGTTATTTATACTCTTTTTCAGGGTGTTGAGAGACAACTTGAGCTCGTAAAACTATCGCGAAACAAAACTAAGGGCACGTTTAAGCAACCACTCGCTTTTGCATTCTCGCAGCTAGAAGCTAGAAATCACCTCAAATTCTAACATGGCGGCGGTTTTATGTCTGCCGCCTCGCAACGAAAATAGCAAATAACGTGAGTTCAGAAGCGTTTGGGAAAATTGTTTCGTCATGAGGAATTCTTTATATTATTGGCACGGATTATAAGACTGCAAGTATTTACTCAAACGATCTCGGATTTAGCTAATCCATCTAGCGTTGTTACCATGGCAATGTCACCTTTGCCATCGCAATTGAGTTCTAGCTGCGAGCAGGGGTGCATAAAATTCTTACTGGACCAAATTTCCCACAAAACTTAACTACACATTTTTGAAATTTCCGCAAGCTTTCACCGTGAAGGCAAGCCATTTTTTAGTGAATTTCCACAATTCCCTGAAATTTCCCGCGAACCTCGTTCTAGCGTTCTGGCATATTCTGCACATCTGGCTGCGAGAATGCAAAGGCGAGTCGCTGCATAAACGCGCCCTAACACCGGGTTCATGAGGATACTCATTTTTTATAAGTAAAACCAACACTGGAAGAGCTTAACTTAAAATAAAGTCAATAGTGCACAAGTAAAACAATGCATAGGTTCTTGTTTTAAACACTTAAAATTTTAAAATTAATTTTATTAGGAGTGTCAGCCATAACATGATCTGCACTGTGACTGAGGTTGGCGCTAATGACCAAGTTGTCGACGCGCCATTAAGCCTCAATCCCCCCCCCCCCCCCATAACATGATTCTTATTTTGTTCCTTTATTTTTACACGAAGCCTTTAAGCTGTTTTCACACTTGATAATGGGGTGCAAATATTCCCGAAACGTCATGCTTTATTGTTTCACTTGTGCACTAATTGGCTTTATTTTATCTTAAAGATACTAATTCTTAGCACGTAAAGTTAAATTTGTGTTGAATGGTCGTCGGTTTACATTTACTCCCCTACATGTCCAACGATCTTTTTAAGTTAGCGGTCTAACTTAAAGTGAGCTTTCCCAAAAGTAGGTGAAATGAAGTTGGCAAAACATTAGAAGACTTAAAGTAAAGGCCGTCTTCGACACAGACGTGAGGGAATGCGGGTTGGCGTGTATTTATAATGTAGGAGCTCCAATAGGCAGCAGGCATGCAAGCTGACGCCATTGAGTGCGGGGACTTGCGTGCGAGACCGTTAAGCTTCATATCTTCTTGTGCCAATGGCTCTAGCGGCATTTGCCGAATGCATTGAATTCGAGTGGGGAGGCATGTATCGGAAAAACATCGGCGCGCGTCCGCTGTGGGGGTTGGCTGCTAATGCCGCTCTTAATGGCGCCAAGGTGAGCGGTGAGAAACGAAGTTCGTGCTGCGTATAGCGTTCATCTTTGTCAGCTTCGCTCTTTTTCCCTCTCTTTCTCTCGCGCAGCCAATAAGAGCGCATTAATCAGGCTCTATTGATGTCTCTGTATTTCATGTATTTTTCATGAATCTCCGACCGTCGGCGCGGCGGCAGCCATTATGGCCCTGTGGCGTGCATGTGCTTGTGACTGACGCAGAAAGAGGGGGTGGCACTAGTTGCCGTCCGATCGATGATGGCGGCTCAGTCCTCGCTTCCTTTTCGTCTTCCCCTCGTTCGCTGTTGCCCCAGGCAACGGTGGGACTTTGAATGGTACGTTTCTGCCGCGATGACGTCACACGTGAAACTTAAATACCGTTATGCAGTGATAAGAACATAAGGCCCCTTGTCGTTGCCTGCTTACCAAGCATACAAAAGCCCGTTGGCGGCTGTGGCGAGCCCACGTTGCCACGCGTTCTACGGCAGCACAACTCGCCTCCGATAAGGCCTGCGGGCACCCGAACGGGCGGCGCACCCGATAGACGCGTAACGATGGTACACTTATCGCACCCGCTGCCTTCCTGCATATTGAGGGATGGAAGGGGGAAGGGATTGGAAAGAGAGGAAGAAAGAAGGGTGGAGGAAGATGTGGCAACGGCGCACTTGGCAGTCACCAACGGAAGCGCACATCCCATTCACGACCGTGTATAGTTGGGGCGACAAAAGTATCATGACGTACAAGGGTACTTTTTTGCGCGTCTTTAAGTTTGATGAAGTCTTGGCCCTTCATTTGCGTCATGAGGGAAAAAAAAACACTTTTCCCGCATTTTTTCTCCCATTGAACAGTTTCTGAGTAATGTTACAGATCGTTTATGTCATGGTCCTATGCGTTTTGGATAAGGCATCAGACTGATAGTTAAAGTACGGGACTTTCTTTTTCCGGGACAAGAAAATTCTTGACAAGCCAGTGCAAATCATTGTTCCATTCTATGGAAAACACCTACTTTATAGTTTCATCAAAGTCAAACCCAAGCATTGCTATGTTGTAATTTCGATACATGACACCCTCAACACAGATTGTAATAATCATTATATCAACCTCTGCCCAAAATTAACGCAACACTGAATGCAGTGTTGTTCCACTACAAAAGCACCCCGAATTTTGCTTCACTGTAGAACATCTTCACACGCTTCTCTGCAGTACTCGTCAGTCTTCCTCAGTAGCGTGCACAGATATCCGAGAGCGGGAGGGCAGGGGCAACTTTCAATGAAAGGGCACGCTCAGGCTTTATAACCTCGGCCCATTTTTAATTCGGGAGGGGGTGCGGGGCGCATGTCACTCACGTTTTTACCATTTTTGGGCCCTTTCTTGGGCTTCCTAGCGTTATTTTTTTCTCTTGTTGGGCTCTATGCCGTTTATTAGGCCCTTTCTCCTCGCTGCGACCAGCACTTTTCAGTGCAGAAAGATAAATATGGCATGTTTTTTCTTCAAAAAGGGTTGAAAAGGGCATTTTTTCCAAGAAGGGCAGGGGCAATGGCCCCGCCCCCCGCGGCCCGTCCCCCCAACACCACGTGCACGCCACTGGTCTTCCTAAAAAGTAAACGTCATCATCCGTTTCACTACACAATGAAAACACTGCCTCAATGCCAGCGCCGGACATACAAGGAGGCCCACGAGTCCAGGGCCTTGGAACCCGAGGGGGCCCACCTGATGCTAGAAAAGGCTCCAACCTTAAATTTTAAACACACGTTAAAAAAAAATATTTTTTTCCGTCGCTCGTTAATTTACTGTTTAATAATTTAACTACTCTTATTCGAAAAAGATCCAATTCATGACGTGAGCACAAGTCCAGAAATAGTAGAGTTGGAATTCATTACATTCATTACATTCGCAGCAACCTTCATTACATTTTTACGTGATTCGTGAAAAGTCGCTACACTGTAACTGCTATAGTTTATATGATTTTATTGCTAACAAAACCCAACTGTAGGCTACATATTCGTCGAAAATAAAATCTATATCATTAAAAAACTTACGATGTGCGGGCATGCACGCATGCTCTCCTACTACTCCGATCTAAGGCACCTACAAGATGAGAGCAGTGCCAAATGAAAGAAAATTAAATTATGCTTCGAGTAGGCGTATTTTCATCGCTGTAACTTGGTTTTCGAGTAGGCGTATTTTCATCGCTGTAACTTGGTTTTAGATCCTCAAATACGCAAAAGACTGCTCGGTAAACTGTTTCATAAAGTCAAAGTTCGAGCAGGAAAAATAATGAGAATGAAATATGGTTGCAAAAAAAAAAAATCCTTTAAACGACTACATATTTTGCACCATACTTACGTATCAGCAAAACGACATATAGATCTCAAAATTGGTCAAAGTTCGAGCCGGAAAACTAATCAGAAAAAAAACAATGGTTGCAAAAATGTAAAACCCTTAAACGAAACGCAAACAAACAATCGTACTTTTTGAATAATATAGACGAAATGCAAACGTGCTGAGCAATATGATGTACGAACTGTGAGCAAAAACTGCATTTTGCTAATAATCAGAAAGAAAATGCTTGCGTCCGAATAAGTACATCGATTTTGTGATACCCTGGGGGTCGAAGAAACTGTACAAAGCAGTGGTGCGCACAGCGGAAGGGGAAAGCAGGGGGCATTGGGAAAACATGCCCCTTTTGCCCTATTTGAAAAAATCATGCCCTATTTGCTTATCTGAACTGAACTGGTCGCAGCGAGGAAAGAGGGCCTAGAGCCCTAAAAAGGGCAAAAAGAAAGCCAGGAAGCCCAAGAAAGGGGCCAAAAATAGTAAAAAAAAAAAAGTGAGCGAAAGGCCAAAAAAAAGTTCCCAGAAAAATAAAGCCTCAGCGTGCCATTTTACTGAAAATTGCCCCTGCCCTCTCGGATGTCTGTGCACGCTACTGGTACGAAGTATGAATCGATGCCAATAAATTGAGCGAAGCGAACGATATGGCTAAATTCTTTGTTATTGATGTCCACTGCTGGAACTTAATAATAATAATAATAAAATTTGTTGCGATAGCAACGGGTCTGGCAAGGACTGGGGAGTCACTAACAGCCAGCCACAATTACATGTAAATACAATGAACATAATAGGGCCAAGGAATGATGATGGTAAGAGGTTTGGGGACATGAATGCCTTACCACCAAGGTTACACCTGCCAGGGACTCAAGGCCCCCGATGGCATCACCAAACGTGCAGGACATGGGAAGGGTGTGAAAAGTGTTAAAAGGCCCAAAATGATGCTGTACAATAAAAAGTATAAACAGTGCTAAAAATTGTATGCTAGTGACTTGCTTGTCAAGAAACATCTGCGTTTGTGATCTTGAGTAAAATGTGAGCGGTGTTTGATAATTCAAGTCGTTGTAACTCGAGAGCAGTCGTGTTTCATTTTATCGTTTCATTTCATTAACTACATTTTTTACGTCAAATTGTGTGTGTTACAATTCCCAGCAATTGTTTCTAAAAATCCATGAATCCATATAGACCTCTCTGTAGGCTACTAATCGTATTTTTACTCCTAAATTGGCGACTTTTCAAGTTTCAGCAAGTTTATGGCATGAATGGTCCACGTAGTGAACTAAGGCAGTAGTGAAATAAACCTAATAATGGATAATATCTCTGTAATGTGTGGTGCAGTGGCAACCCGTACCACTGCACTGTGACTGAGGTTAGCGCTAATGACCAAGTTGTCGACGCACCATTTAAGCCTCAGCCCCCCCCCCCCCC
>JAHWFP010259831.1:0-105540 GCA_023313725.1 Lithobius niger
TCTATATTTCAAAAGTAAACAAGTAGACAAACAGCATGAGCAAGAACAACTAGGGGTATTACAATATCTTCAATTTTTGGTTGAGAAACAGTTATGTGATACATTTCCAGAAGTGGAAATCCTATGTCGGTTTTTTTTCACTTTACCTATTGGGTTGCTTCTGCTGAGAGGGCATTCAGCGTCCTTAGACGTGTTAAGAATTATTTACGCTCAAGCTTAGCGCAGGAAATGCTGTCAGCATTGGCTCTGCTCTGCATTGAAAGCGACATTTCACTTTCTATGAATTTATCAGAAATTATTAAGGAATTTGTGAATGCAAAGTCGCGACGCGGATCTGTACTCATTTGATGGTCGGTTGTTTTTGATGTTGTTTCTCATAAGATTTGAAAAACTATTTAACGTAAAGTATTCCGTTTTGATATAGTAACTGGATAATCTGGATAACATTTGTGTTTTTTTGTCGATTAATCGCTCTGTATTAAGTAACTAGCATCACTAAAACAATGTTGTTAAAACGCAAAAAAAATCCCCTTACAATACTCTTTTTTTTTACTTTATGCCACTGGTCTGCTTTGGGGGTCTTGTGGTCTCACGCTATCCCCCTCAACCCCCACCATCTTTGAGTGCCTTCCGGACTGCTTGCCCCTCCCCCCTCCCCTGGGCTTGCCTTAAATCCGCCACTGCAAACTGAGTATGCAACTCACTCCGTTATATTCTGCAGATCAAGCTATGTGAAATTGACTCCCCTAGAACTTCCTAATTTTGCCACTTTCAAATCTCTAGGCAGGTTGTAACCAGGGCAGATTATCATACAAATAGCCAAATGTTTCTTGGTTAAATTTTTCGAAAATATTGAAGATAGTGACCCTGAATTTGGACTACACTGCGACATGAAAAATGGTCAGCTGGCCATCGAAAATAAGCACTTAACCTTTTTTTGAGAATGACGGAGGGGTCGGCAGCTAGCAATATGCGTGAAGACTTTTTAGTTTGCTCATTTTTAAAAAGTTGAAAGTATCCTCTTATTTGCCCGAAGTAAAAGCATCTTATGGCTCTATGTATGTTAAAAAATATGCATCAAAACAATGATCATTACAGTCTAAAACCAAGCTCTGGTGTATTTGGATAATGGTGTGCCTCAGGGATGTAATCTCATTGTCATCCTCTTTGCCATTTCGATCAAACCCATTGACGAGCAAGCACATGTGCTTCAGTCATTATTTAGAACCTTGGCCTTCGCTTTTTGGCAAATCTTTGGCAAAAATCTTTGCAAGATGCTGATGCAGCTCGGAATTTAAAATGTCCAAAGCTGAGCAGTCAGTAATGATATTTATACGGAATGTTATTACTACAAGATAAAAATCAACATTTTTGAATGGTGTAACAACATGAAAACTGACTAACATAAAACTGTTTTCGTGGAGAACCGTTCGTATACCAGTGGCATAAATAATGGAAAGGGGCAGGGGGCTACCCCCAAGAAAAAGATGAATAGGCTTAAAAAAACTTTTATCGTAGAGCCATGCATAAAGCAGTGCAATGAAAATATTCGTACAGTAATGTAAGTTGGTTAAAACTAATTATCAGTAATATCAAAGGACGAGAAAAAGTAAACCAAGGTGCATAGATTCTGAGCCACTTATTCAATAGAAACCCATCTAAAAATTTTTCAACAAACTGATCAAACACCAGTTTTAATGATAAACCTATTTTTAGGTTGGGGGTTTGAGGCTTGCTACATAACATTGCCTGTATTGTGGATGCGCTAGGCATGGTGTTTGTACTGTCAAGATTGCATGCATATGTTTTATAATTGTACTGTTGAAAAAAATATTTTCCAGCAACATCATTACAAACGTATCTTCTTTTCTCAACTCACGTTATCTCAACTATGCACTGTTAATCTTCCTTATCATTCTTGTAATGTTACAAGCATATCAGTAAGGGTGAGATTGTGAGAAATACATTACTGATATACGACAGGAAGTGGCGTGTGCGGGGAACTTAAGAGCTGAAGCCCACTCCACTGACCAACATTTTTGTAACGAAATTCAAATGTATCTTCGAAGTATTTTAAAACATGGCCCTATTCTGGAGTCATTCTTGTCCAAGCTCTTGGCTGAAGGGTGTTTACAAATGTGAAAAAAAAATATTTATATACGCCTCTGTCGTTGCCAGGTCGTCCAGCGATTTGGGTTCACTTGCGTCTGTTATCCTTTTACTACTTGCATCTATATCTCCTATTTCTTCACATGTATAGTGAGTAGTTCCCTCTACTGTTGTGTCTTTTTCTGAAGAGCCACGAGGCATATCGTTTATAATTACTCAATACACATTCTTGTTAGTTGACGATCATTCTCGTTGATACTTTGCCTATTTTTTTAAGAATAGAAGTAAAGTCTTTGATGCATTCCGTCATTACGCCGCACTTTGTGAAAATGAAACTGGCCATAAAATCCATAGCGTAAAATTGGATAATGCAAGAAAGCTGGTTTCATCTGCTATGCAACAATTTTGTAATGAGAAAGGAATTCGTCATATCTGGATAACTCCTCAATGTATTTCTCACGATGGAGTCGCACACCGCGGATTGGGCGTTCTTGCTGGACAAGCCAGGACCCTGCTGTCTCAGAGCCAACTATCAAACGAATATTGGAAATTAGCAATTGGACTGAGTTGTTACAAAACGTCACTCCTACAACTTCTCTAGGCAATGTTACTTCTCCCATGCTGAGATGGGCCCCGCACCAAGCTATTCCAAGTGGAAAGCATCACAGAATTTTCGGTAGTCTATGTTATTACATGGCACCACCTTATCGGCATGGGAAGTTTACTGCAAAAGGCATACCAGGAATCTTTATTGGGTATGGTACCAACCGCTCTGGGTATCTCATTTATAATCCGAAGAACGACAAATATGTTTTCACGAAAAACGCCCATTTCATCGAAAATACTCCCGGTGCAAGCCTACTTCATTCAATACAGTCATCTGGAAATTACACCGCTCCTCCAGTTATTGAAGAACATGATTCCTCTGATAGCGACAACGGATCAGAAGATCCTCATGATGCTCCAGAACCTCAACCTCAACAAGATCAGCCCCAACCTATTCAACAACCGCATGATGAGCAATTGTTCAAGAAGAACCAAGGTGAGGTCGTGGTAGACCACCGGGAACCACTAAGGCAGTTATGGCTGAAAGGCGACGACAAGAACGAGGACATGCACGACACATTGTATCATTAGATCCAGAAGATTATTTTACGATCTGTGTCGTATTTGAAGGACTGAGTGCACCCCATAGTGATACCGTTTGTGAAGTAGCCCAAGACGGTAATGTATTTGCAAGTGAAATTGTTGTAACAATACCAGTTTGTAACTTGCATGTAATGCCAGGGTGTAGTTTGGGCAATGGGCAGTAATACTCATTTGCAACGTACATATAATGAAGCTGTAGCTGGAAACGAAAGCGAGTTTTTGCTAGAGGCTACGCAAAACGAATAAGGAAATATTAGTAAGCATAATGTATGGGACTTAGTACCCCGTCCACCTAAGGCATAAGTCATTCGTACTAAATGGGTACTCGCACGCAAACTGAACCCAGATGGAACAATTCGCAAAAACAAAGCCCGCCTGCTTACAACCAGATAAAGGGCGTCGATTACGAATTATCGTACAGCCCAACAGTCCGAGTTGAATTCATAATTTTTGTCTTGTGCCTAGCAGCGTATAAGGGTTATCAACTTGTTTTTTTACGATGTAGTATCAGCCTATTTATGGGGACCTATTGTACCAGTAACTACGTTTGTATCTCAACCTCCAGGTTTTGTTGACACTGGTGAGGGGGGATGCAGAAGGTGTGTCATCGAAAAAAGAGCATGTATGGTTTAGCTCAAAGTGGAAAAAACTGGAATGACACTTTCAATGACATTTTACTTGCTATAGGCTTAACTCATAGTGAATTTGACCCTTGCATCTATTATCTGTACACATCAGTACCCATAGAAGATTTTATAGTAGCTATGATTTTTGTAGATGATGATGCGATTGCTAGCTCTAGTCCTATAATCATTGATTATTAAATGGATAAGATTAAAGAAAGGATAGAGATTTTACTGGTAGAAGACCAGTTTTATTTGGGCTTAAAGATCTTGGTATCACCATCTGAAATATTTGTAACACAGCAGCAGTACGTTGAGAAATTATTACATAAGTTTAAAATATCTGACTGCAAGTCAGTGAAAGGGGTTGGTGATCCAAACCAAAAGATCGACGACTGTAAAGATTCACCAAGCATTAACAAAACTGAGTATCAGGAGCTATTAGGATCTTTAAATTACTTGGTTAATTATACCAGAGCAGACTTGTCTTTCTAAGTAACAAGCCTAGCTCGTTTCAACCATGACCCACGCCAAATACACATGGGTGCACTGAAACGAGTGCTTAGGTATTTAAAGGGTTCTGCAAAATATGGTTTGCACTATGATAGAGGAAAAATATCATTTTTACGAGCACAGTCTGATGCAGCATGGTGTTTCAATAAGGGTTCAAAATCTGTAACGAGATTTGTAATATTCTTGGGCAGAGTACCAAAAATCTGGAAAACCAGAAAACAAAAAACTGTTGCAATGAGTACTTGTGAAGCAGAATTAAATGCTATTTGTGACGTAGCTAAGGAGATAATATCTGTGGGAGGGTTGTGTCAGAATTACGTCTAGAGCTGTTATATTATCCTATTCAGCTGCAGACAGATTCCATATCTGCCATTGAGCTAGCGAGGAATGGAGGTAATTCATATTCAAAACATTACACTCGTAAGACAAATTTTGTACGAGACGAGTTAAAACGAGGTATGTTGTAATTAGTATATTTGCCGGAGGATGAATAATTAGCAGCAGATGTCTTAACAAAAACCGTAAGTTGCGCAAAAATGAAGCGTATCATGGAGAGGGATTTTTCACTGTACTAAGATTTTGGGATAGTGTTTATAGCACGTTTTTATGACTGGTAATTGAATTATGTAAATGAAAAGTTGGTGTATTTGTATGTATGTTTGAGTATTTTTCATGACATGGTTAGGCTGTGGGTTCGTTGAAGTTGAAACTAATGTTTTATAACAAAAAACTTTACTAACTTTATTTTTGACTTAGGTAATGTTTAGAAGAGTATTTTTGCCAAGTGTAACTAACATTTCTAATATGGTATTTTAACGTTTGTAAATCCAATGACTGGGGATTCATTTAAAAACAATTACGAAAGATCATTTTGATTCACAAACAATAACTGTGCTAGTATTTATTGTAGGCATCGTTTGTTAGCCAGTCTTTACAAAGGAGCTACACAAATGTACGTGTGAGTTCAGTGGTAATTGTTATTCCTGTTTGCTTTGGGGTTTGGGATTGTTGTCTTCTAACAACCTTTTTACAAGAAGCCAGACAGGCTTAATCTGTACTCTTTTTTTAATATGTACAATGTTGGTAATATCAGCGAATAAATCCACTAGTCATGATGATTATGTCCTCATTGTCCCAACATAATCGGTTCATGTCCTCTCCTTCACAATAATGTTTTCTTCTGAAGCGATTATCTGAGAATAATTTGCAGCCTCCTCAGGATCTACAGAGGGTGTGAGTTTTGTCAAATATCTACACCGCATATTGTATTTCTGATCCGAGTTTAAATTAATTCCTCACAATGAAGTATCTCTTTGGTAGGTGTGTCGCAATTTTCTGTTGATGGCGTCAAATGTTTAATTTTTCTATTTATTGTGCTAAAATGATTGATATACTCTGTCAAGTTTTCAAAAGCCCCGCACATGATTATGATGTCTTCTAAACTGGAAAATAGTCTTCTAAATTGGGAAATAGTGGGTCAGTATTGACAGTGATTTCACTTACGTGATTGTTACACATATTGTGATAATCACCACCTTTGAATCAATGTATTCTTTACTAGCCGTGGCCGTAGAGTGTAACAGGGATATGACATATTTAATGCATTTATATGTCACGCTAATTAGTCCGTCCAGAATTTCCTTCGTGTCAGTAATGGATTTTAGTCTCATTACGATTGTTTCTAATTTGATCTATTGAGAATACGCTATGGCATCTATAGTTGCTCCGAGTTAAGTTAAGAGGTTATTGTGCATGTTGTAATCTTTATTCAAATCTACAATAAACCCGACTCCCAGAGAGCTCCTTTCATCTCTTTATTCGCCTTCTTCAAAAACTGTCCAATTATATTTTCCAGGATATATTTTATATATTATATATATGGGTGATCCAAAAGTCCGTTACACCCCACCAAAAGCCCTACAAAATTGGAATTTAGCACCTGACTCATAGTACTTTGTTTTGTCCCTAAGATAGAGGCCACCCACTGAATTTGCGTTGGGGTGCCCTGCCCCCTCTAACCCCAGATATAAAATGTAACTTTTTCCGGTGAGAAATAGATGTTTGGTTACAACTTGGGAAACATGCCCATGGCCCAGACAACGTGATAGCCGAAAATGGCATGCTAATTGGATAAATGGGATGCATTCTATAACATCTTCGATGTAGCCCCCACGCCTACATGAGGCTTCCCTGCAGGGTGAAGGGAAATTGTACAGTGCACCCACCGAATATTTTACAGCACTAAGATTACACACCTGACATATAGAAGCAAAGTTTGTTCCTAAGATGGGGGCCACAGCATGAGTTTGAATTGGGGCACTTTTCCTCCTCAACTCCCAGTTATAAAACTGTTTTTTGTTCCTGTCAGAAATATATGCTTGCTTCCAACTGTGGAATTATGTGCATGGCCCAATCAACCTGATCACCCAAAACGCCATGCTAATAAGATAAACAGGATGAGTTTTATTACAACTTCAATGTAGCTCCCACGCCTTCATGGGGGCTTACCTGCACGATGCGGAAATTGTCCGGTGTGGATGCACTCACCAGAGGTTCTACAGTACCGAGACTCCTCAACACCCTAATTACCAAGTTTACTTCTGTTCCCTGCTATAAACATGGCTAATGACCCTAGGTTGGGCAGTTGATTCCTGACACCTCCTACGGCATAAAAAAGCCAGCTATATGAAACCAAAAAAATTAGTATTGAATTTCCCACACCAAATGACACACCAACAATAATACTTTTTACCGAAATTATCGAATGCTTTATCAAGTATTTTATTTTACGTTTGAAAAAGACAAAATCCTATAAAATATGAACAGTACTACGCTGTGATACCTGGCTATGCATAGAATTAATTTTGATCGATCAATTTTTAAGTTAATGGTTCACTAATAAGATTCATGAAACAATTTTTTCCCAGGATATGGGCCATCATATTCGATAACAAACTTACTCTGATGGTATACCTACTATCTTCTGGTTAACTGCCCATTAATGCTGTGTATCTTGAACAACAAGCCAGTGACTTTAGGCAGACCATGACATCCAGCTTGTAAAACGTGTGAATCTAAAGAAAGAATATGCAGCCAATCATTACTCTTTTCAGAGAACAAAATGAGAGAAAGTAGGCAAAAATATGTGGTACCTTAGCTATTACGTTAAGAAAAGTAACTATGGACACAATGCATTATGCAATAAACACAGCTATTCCACCTTCCAAACATACGTTACAGTGTAGCATGATGATAAAAAAATGATTTAGAAATTTTGCGAACATCAGAAAGCTAATTGTTAACACAGAACAGGTTTTATTGCTAAATATCTAACTATTAGGAAAGTTTTTTAACTTTTAGTGGGTCAGCTAATGATTCTTAATATTCTGAATTTGTAATGTCATGCGAGTACAACAATGAATTGCTTGTATTTAATAGCGTATATCTATCAATACTAGGAAGCATGAGGTTGTAAACTTGCAGTGATTCCAGATAATCTCATCCTAAGCATTATACACAGATAAAACACAACAAAGTTGCCGTACGCACAGCCATTCATTCTTTTGTAAAATTATGCATTAACAGTTTACATTATTTGCAAGCATATTTTTCCATCACCTATAGGTTGCACTTTCCGTCAGTATGCTGATAAATTTGGAGAGATAATACACCCCTGATAAGACACCTGACACAATGTCCCTTTATCAAACTGAAAATTTAACAACTAGCAAATAAATCGTAGTTTTTTACAGGTTTAAAAGGCTTGTTTGGTTAATTTGGTGTTTTTTTCCTATCATAAAAGTAAAATTTCTTTTTCATTATTATAGTACAAGTCCTACTAAAATTTATTTCTTCTTTAAACTACGGCGTAGTAAGACGTAAAGGCCTCATAGGATAAGTGGATAGTGCAACCAGTAATTCTTAACACATAAATCTGTTAACAGCAAATTTATGTCAAATTTTCCTCTTCAATGGCGCATATAAATAATTCCAAAAAAAAAACTCCCAATAGAAAGCACGAAGTAGCACAAAGTAATCAAAAAATCTGTGAAAATAAACGATGAGATATGAAGTCTACCATGAAATATGCTACAAGCATGATCAGTAAATCAGTAAACACATGAGTACGTAGACTTGCTGGTACCTTAGTTAACAACTGTAAATCAGTTGTTTTCAAATATTTTCTTCTACGATATTACCCCAGTATGGTATGCGTACTTTGCCACTACAAAAATATTATTTGAAACTGGATTAAAAATATGTGACTAATATTTTCTTAACAGTCGTTCTTGATTTCTTGCGTGTGCACTAATCAAAGCAATTTTTTCCTAAAGATGTTTAAATATTGAGGAAGCTAAGCATCATTGGAAATTTATGACAATCATTAAAATAAGTACCAACTTAATTTACGTTGACAGGCTCAATTCACATTTAAAGCCGTGCAGATTACTTTAGTCAATTGAGAAACCGACAGGACGATAACGGCCAGGTTATGGTCCTGCAGAAATTCTGATTCAGTATTTTTCCTCCTTGGAACTATTTGTTGTAACTTTCCTTTCTTGTTGCAGGAAGTTTCTTCAGCTTATTTCTGATGGTGCAGTAGGAACCTGTTAAAAAGTATAAAATAGAATCTTGAGAAATATACAAATTGAGCCATTATGAAAACATATACAAATATCGTGTTGCAGTACTTGCCACTAGTAGTAAGATTATTACTCACAGTTTCAGCCTCTCAAATAGTTCTGAAATTTATGCAAGAGTATAAAAAAATTGTGGGCATACTTGCGTGTAAAATCTTGGTCGATGTGATAGACTTTTGTTATTTTGCACACTTTCACGGAACATACCTTTCATTATCGAAAAATGACAATATCAACTGACAATGACAATGAAATGACAATGAAAACTTCTTCTGCCTTTTGGCCTTGGGGTGTACCAAAATTGGCAATGAGTTTGTCCACCCTTTTCAGCTGAGAAATAACCATGGGCATACATGCTACCCGTCATTCACTTGGTAAGTGAAGAATATTTCTACATCTACTCAAATTTGTCTAAATTGGTAAAAGCATTGTGCAACAAAGTTGTCATGATTCTCGTACCATACTCAGGTTCACAAAAGTGTCGTCATTATTTAATTCTAAATATGACTGAGTACAATACTCACAAACATCTAGTTCTCTTGATAACTACTGGATATCATTTTTATTTTGTTCATAATTGACGTTCAACGCTGATTTATGTAGTTGGATAAGTGCCTAAGCTTCACAAAAACATGGCGTATTAGCCAGAGTTTCTAGCAAATCCCAAATATTTGCAACGAAGAAATATTTTTTTGTTTAATCCCGACTTATAATAGATTAACCTCGTTAAGTTGGTCAGAATTGGTACCATATGGGGATAAATGTGAGATTTTATTAGCTAAAACAGCGTTAAATTTGAAAGAAATTTTAAAAGTTGTCAAATAATTCTGAGTTGAAAAAATAAATGTGTCAATCAGTAGGTTAACGAAATTTTGCTGTTAATTTCCTTGATCATCAAGTTACAGCACAAAAAGAGTAAATAGTAGTAGGGAACATTTACAATACAACAAGTAATACCGTAATACAGCAAGTAATACCGTCATAGAGCAATGCTCTTCGTATTAACGAACAAATTTTATTTAGGATTATGGATTGTATTGAGTTTTGTACTTGACAGAAACGAGCACAGGTACATATAACTTTTAGCACCGTTAGCACAAAACTATGATATCACTATCACACTCGAATATTCCCGGTCATTACTTTTACTGAAGTTTTCTAGAATAAAACAGCGTAAATAGAACTTTCAAAATCGATGTAAACAATTAACTTCTGGCTTAATAAATTAAATAACTTGGTAGAATTCCACTGATGATCGTAAATTTGATACTACAGCTTCCCACACGCTAACTGAGTATACTTACACCAGTTTTGTTTTTCTTCTTTTGTTTGTTTTAACCCAACTGGTTATGAAACTACTAAAAATGGTTTACAAATTTCTACCTCAATGTACTGGCAAAATTCAGTTGCACCGTGTTAGGCGCATGCACTTGATACATTATGCCACTGTGCCAAGTCATATGACACCATCTTTGAATGAATTACATATTTCATCGTTGCTATAACTATACAATTATATTTTTTACTGCAGACGCTATAGTACTCCTACAAAGTGGCTTGATTGTGTCTTTTATGTTAGCTTTTGTGAGTTTTTTAGTGTGTTGTGCGACTCTACAGTTCACAGTAAAATATTTTTAATTATATAATGTAGGCCAACGAAATCATTGCTAGCAAATATTGTGCTAAGATTGAAGGGCTTTTAAAATAGTGTATTAAACACCTATTCACATTTTTTATAACAACATTCTACTGACGAATAGCCTTATATTTTTTCCGTTACAAAAAATATTTTGTTTTTATGTTATTTTTTAGTACAAATTTTCATGGATGATAGTCAATATTTAAGCGAATGCATTATAAATTGTCCTGAAATTATATAGTTATATCATGCTACTAATGGGTGGCAACATTGTACTAAAAAAAATTATTGGTTCAAGTCAAAATACTACAAATTTGCAACAACTTATCTAAAGTTCCAGAACAACCCACCAACCGTGTTATAGTAAAGTCTGTTGACTTCCAAAGCTCAGGTAGTCAAAGGATAAATTCTTGTTAACATTTCAAACTGAAGAAGGTCTACAATATACTACGAAGTAGGCGAATAGCAAGTATGAGGAAGCCTGGAATACGTTTATTGGGACAGTAAGTAGTGAGAGGAATGTAGTAAAATTAGAAAAAAAGATAAACTGAAAGGCCAATTTTTTCCATTGTCTATTTGTAAGAGAAAGATGGTGAATTGTTTGCTACACACTGTAAAATCGCTACATGTATCAGAAAATAATTTGAAGCTTGTCACAAAGTTGAAGGTGAAAAAGACAAAAAAGCATTTCCTGTTCGTCAGTTTTTAGTCTTTTTAACCTTATTTAATGAAGCCAACAATCTGACATGCTTCGAAATATAGGTTGGATTTTATTCACGTTCTATGTGCATTGCGTTACAGCGTACTTTTTACTTGCTATTCTATAAAATAATATCAAACTTGACATAGTTAATGATTTCCGAAAAATTGATTCAGTGGTAATGAAAAAGTTATCATAAGTGTGGAATTTTTGCACTGAAGGAAACCCCTCATTTCTGTGCATTTCTTTTACAAGCATATTAACATATCCTGACGAAGGTAAAAACCTGAGAGAATTTGATTGATTTATTCCAAGAATAGAGATGGGTTACGTTATGTTTGTTTTAAAGGTTTGGTAGAGAATAATGCTGAATCGTCTTTTGTAATCAGTTCTAATATTTTAGAAGCCGAAATTTTGTTGGTCCTAGTAGCAACTGAGGGAACATGAATATAAAGTTTTCTTAAAAGTTAAGTACAATGAAATTTATTATGGAATAAATAGTATAAGGAGTTTAGGCATACAAATTTTCTAAAATGCTGTAAGGTTGGGATTTGAATACTTTGTCATAGCTCTTCGTATGTGTAATTAAGGCGATTTATCCCAGTTTTGAAACAAACATTGCTGCACTCACTCCATTTCATTCATCAGATTGATCTGTGAGGGATTCCATACAATGGGCCCATAAGTTAATATAGCAAGCAGCACAGGATTAAAAATAGCACCTTTTATGTCTTGTGAAGCCATTAGTATTTACAAAGTATAGAAATTTTTTTTTACTGTGTATGTCGCTGGAAGGCTGCCTACGTTTTAAAGGGCAATTTCATCCATTTTGACATGCATGTTTGACTTTTGGATCACTTACACAATAACTAAATACAAGATTTGCGGTAAAAATATGTAACGTACGTCCGATATAACAATTTAATTACTGCATCACCAAAACACGACACGGAGGTCGCCATTGTTTTGCTGGAACGTGCATAAATTAATGCCGACAGACGGATCGCTTTGATTTTGACTCGCAGCCGATTGAGATAGCAGTATTGACTTTGAGGAGCTCAAGCGTCTGACGTCCTTAGCTGGACACTACACTGCCGGCGAGCTAAGGCTATCAGACTCTTGAGCTCCTCACAGTCAATACAGCTATCTCAATCGGCTGCGAGTCAAAATCGAAAAGTGACATCTGTCGGCATTAATTTCTGAGCGTTCCAGCAAACAATGGCGATCTCTGTGTCGTGTTTTGGTGATGCAGTAATTAAATTGGTATATCGGACGTAAGTAACGTATTCTTACCGCAATTCTTGGGTTAAGTTATTGTGTAAGTGATCCAAAAGTCACACATGCATGTCAAAATGGATGTAACTGCTCTTTAAAATAATAATAATAATAATAATAATAATAATAATAATAATAATAAACTTTATTCAAGTGTATGCGTACATTTTAGCTGAAGCCAAACAAACATACAAAAGGCACGAAGTCTAAAAGACTTGTTTGTGCAAGCAATTTCAATATAAATTAATATTTACACACCATTATACATGTCTTTATCCATATAACTAACCTATGTATATATATTGACTAACTGTTTATTAAATTTGCTTTTTAAAAAATCTTTAGTTTTAATCCATTTTTTTAATTTCAGTTTGCACGCTTTTGTTAGTTTTCAAGTTTCTTAAATGTATAGGTAACTCATTTATGTAGTGTGGTATCATGTACATTGCCCCTCTTTTCCCATACGAGTTTCTTCATTGTGGTTCAATTATCCATTTATTATTACCTCATACAGCTCATGTTATTTCATTCCTTTTTTCAATTTTGAAGTATTTTTTCTTATAATTTCAAACCTGTGTGCTTGTTCAATATTTAATATATTTATGCGTTTGTATATGTGTTTGCTTTTTTCATTTTCATGTTTTTTAAAAAGAAACTTTCTAATAACAATCATCATGAACCATCATATTTCAGTCAGAACTACAAATACTTGTACCATCCAAAAAGCACGAAGCCGTAGCTTGTATGTGCCTTGAGCAACAACAACAAAATATGCAATTTATTAAACATTAAATTACGTAACTCATAATTTGATTTTTGACATAAAAGTATAGTTAATTACACAACGTTTATAAATTAGTAATTTGTTACCCATTCTTTAATTACCTTTTAATGTTCCTCTCAGTAATAATATCCCTGATTTTTTGTGGAATTTCATTTAGTATACTAGAAATAACAAATGGAGGGCATCTTTTCCCATACGAGTTCCTCAAATTTGGCATTTTTAGCCACGCATTATTATTCCTTAAAGGTCTTACAATTTTAGTTTGATAAGTTACATCATGAAAATTGTTAGTCACAATCGAAAGCCTATAAAAGTTCTTAAAAGTTATAGCCAATTTTCAGAAAAAAAATTTCCTGTGTAGATTTCTCATTAATATTAAAGAGTACTTTAGCGGCTTTATTTAAATTTTTCTATAGTCGGATTACCTGACAAATCTAAGTTGATACAAAAATGGAGCATGCGTAGTGAACACATGAGGTAATCCAGGCATCAAAAAGACTCAGTTTGTATTTTGAGAGAAAAAACTCAGTAGTTTGCATGCAAAATTCTATGAATTATTTTGTCTATGACTGGCAAAAGTGCAATTGGTCTATAATTACTAGTAAGTGTTTTATCTCCATTTTTAAATATTCGTTGAAAAATTTGCTTTTTTAGTTATGAAGACCATACTTCTGTATCAATGATAGCAGAGACTAAAGTTACCAAGAATTGTACAGTTTTTTCTTTTGATTGCACAAAATGGTCGAGGAGAAAACCATCGTGTCCACAGGAACTTTAAATTTTTAATTTATTGATGATTGATGAAATTTCATAGTGGTTCGGTTTAATTATTTGCTTTGTGTTATTGCCCTTGTTTGGAACTGGAGAGCTTTGTAGCGTCCCATTTTTATTATTGTTTTTATTCGTAATTCTACTCACATTTTTTCCATGTTTTCTAGTTGTGGTACTTCCTGGTAAAAAAAATTGAAAATTGTTTGGTCATGGTTGCCAGGTCGTTTCCTTGAAAGGCATTTCGAATTGTTTCATCAATATTATTTTTTTCGATTATTTTTAATTGAATTTACCACCAATTTCATACCCCATCCCCCCAATTTTCGCTCCTTTATTTTTTAATTTCAAAAAATTTGATAGAATCACTGCTTTGTTTCTTTTATTTCCCTGTTGATTTTATTTTTTAGGATTTTGTACTGTGCAATTTGAGCAAGGGTCGAGTTACTCTTTGTTTTGTTAAGTTTGACCACAATCTATTTTTCTTGTTTATTTTTTTAGGAGTTCTGGGTTAATAATAATATAAACACAATAATAACAAAATTTTTACCACATCCGTGGAAGGGTGACAGAAGGGGGTGGACCCACTAACGCTGTTCCTTCAAAGCGTTAAAAAAAACTTTTACTGGAGTAACTAAACCGGGCGCTTCAAAAACCTGTCAAGTTGTTCCTTGCGAATGATTCAGCAAATCCCAGATAGGGTAAGCAGAACTTACAGTCTCCTCGCTAAGACTGTTCCAGATAGAGACAACGCAGACTGAGAAAAAGTTCCGACGACAGTCCAAATGTGTAATGGGGAAAGCCAGATTCCGATTATGTCCTCGGGTCCACATCGATCGGGGTGCAGGATCAAAAAAGGGTAGGTCAACCTTAATAAGTCCTCTAAGGATCTTCTATACTAAAATTAGATCGAACCTCAACCTACGGAGTTCCAACAGATCCAGGCCTGATTTTTTCAGGCGCTTGCCGTTGTCCAAGTTTGTAGGCTTTCGTAAACTTGAGCTGAGTTTTCTCGATGAGATCTATGTCTCCAACCAAGAAAGGGGACCAAACTGGGGTGGCGTATGCAAGAATAGGCCGCACGAAAACCTTGAATGCCCAGACCATAGTTAGAACATCACCAGAAATAAAACAACGATGTACAATGGCCGATCTAGAATATGCAGAAGCACAGATCTTCCTGCAATGGAGGGATGATTTAAGATTGCTAGAAAACCAAATACCAAGATCACACACTTCAGAAGATCAGGGAAGTGGTATCTGGTCAAGAAAATACCGATAACATTTATTTTTATGTCCAACATGGAAAATACAGCACTTCTGAGCTGAAAGTGGGAGTTGCCATATCCCGGACCATCCGCAACATGGAGGATTTGGGGTTCCAGGACAGAGGAGCAGGATGCGGATAGCAACTCAGGTACAATCTTCAAATCATCAGCGAATTTAAACCCAAAACAATCGTCATTAGGAAACTGCAGGTCGTTGATGTAAATTAAAAAAAGTAGAGGTCACAAGACACACCCCTGAGGGACACCACAAGGTACCCGTTCCTAGGAATAAACTGAATTCTCAACAATCACCCTCTGAGTGCGGGTTGCCAAAAAAGCAGCAAGCCAAGACTTAAGGTCCCCAGTAATACCTCAGCCATTCATCTTAAGGAGCAACTTACGATGTATGACCGATTCAAAGGCTTTCTTAAAATCAAAGTATACTGTGTCGCATGGGACTCATTCGTCCAGGGCACAGGTCCATCTGTCAAGTACAGTAAGCAATTGGTGGGTAGAAGATCTGGATGGGAGGAAACCGAATTAGTCCTGAGTAATTACGTTGTTCATTTCGAAGAATGGAATCAATATGTCTATTAGCAAGGATTCCATAACCTCGCATGCAACACATGTCACAGCTATTGGGCTATAGTTGAGAGGCGCAGACGAAAAGCCCTTTTTAAAAACAGGAATGACGTTTGCAGTGCACCAAGCCTTTGGCAGTCTTCCCTCGGTGTAGGAACATGAAAAAAGCCTGGAGAGGGGGGCACAAATCTCCCCTGTTAATTCTCGAAACAGGAAGGCAGAGAAACCATCAGAACCTCAAGACTTACTTGGTATAAGTTTTTTTAAGTCTGAAAGCCCAGATCCGCGGTGAAGGATTCCTGAGGACATGAAATAGAATGATCCGGCAGCTGGTGACATGGACTAAGAGGATTACCATCATCAAGTATAATGTTTGATGCAAAGGTATCACAGAGAAACTGTGGCTTTCTTTGGGAGTCAGTAATGAAGGATGATCCTGATTTAAGAGTGGCAACTTATGAATCTTAGAGTTTAATCTCCGATAAAGTTTAAATAATGATGCCTGGTTGCCCTCTCGCATTGTAGCCACCTCCTGGTACTTATGCCATGCTTCAACTGAGTCTGAATACTTTTTGCGAGCATCGCAATAGGCAGTAACTGTTTCCGGGTTTCTACAGGACTTAAGCCGATGCCAGCATTTCACCTTCAGTTTACCGAGCTTAACAATGTGACACGGTAAAACACCTTCCCTCTTGGTTCTGATTTGAACGGTTAAGGATTTCTTCAATTCTGAGTCTGTTTTAAATTTTTTTTTAATTTTTATTTCTTTCATAAATATTAATTAGTTTTTCAATTTCTTCATATGTCAAGTTTGGGTCAGTAAAGTTATAAAGTTAATCCCAATCTTGCCTGTTGACCTGTCTAATAATACCTGTGTGGTAGTAACTTATATTTTTATCATCATTATATTTTTTTAATCGCATTTGCTTGTTCTTTACTACTGCAAAGTTGTATAGTAGGGGTGGTTGAAAAAATATTTTTGTCGAATTTTGAAAATGGGTAGTGTGGAAAAGTTGTGTTTCTAGACACAATGTACACATTTAAAATTTTGGGAAAATTGGGTAATATCTTCAGGTTCCAAAATGTGCCTAAAGTTTTGCAAATAACCGTAAAATCTACAAATTTCATCAAGATTTATACAAACCTTTTTTTCGAATTTTGACATTGGGTAGTGTGGAAAAGTTGTTTTTATAAACACAATGAACACACGTAAAATTTTGGGAAAATTGGTTAATATCTTCAGGTTCCAAAATATGCTTAAAGTTTCGCAAATAGCCGTAAAAACTACAAATTTCATAGATATTGATACAAAAGCTTTTTTCGAATTTTGACAATGGATAGTGTGGAAAAGTTGTGTTTTTAAACACAACGAACACATTTATAAGTTTTGCAAAATTGGTTAATATTTTCAGGTCCCAAAATAAGTTCCAAAATAGCTGTAAAAACCGTTAATTTCCTCGACTCGCCTTATCTTTTGTGAATTCTGGACCAACGACCTTTTAATTTGAGCTCCAGTCAAACTACTTCATGATGGACGTGGCCATTACTAGCTGTGGTGGAGTTGGTGGCAAGTTTGTAGCCTGCAAAACCCTAAGAACTTGTATTACACTGACTGGTAATTTTTTGTAAGTGAAGGAGGGGATTTACAATACAGGTAACACTCAGCATAAAACAAGTTCTGAGGGTTTGCGAGTCTACAAGCTTACCACCAACGCCAACACAGCTTGTAATAGCCACGTCCATCATAGAGTAGTTTGACTGGAGCTTAAATTAGAAGGTCATCGGTCCAGGATCAACAATAAAGACAAGGTGAGTCGTCAAACATAGGTTTTACAGCTCTTTTGTAACTTTTTTTGGAACCTGAAAATATAAACCGATTTTCCCAAACATTTAAATGTGTTCATTGTGTCTATAGATACAACTTTTCCACACCACGCACTGTCAAAATTCGAAAAAAAGTTTAGTATCAATATCGATAAAATTTGTAGTTTTACGGTTATTTTCGAAACTTTAGGCACATTTTGGAAACTGAAGATCTTAACCAAATTTCCCAAAGTTTTAAATTTGTTCATTGTGTCTATAAACACAACTTTTCCACACTACCCATTGTCAAAATTAGAAAAAATGTTTTGTATCAATATAGATGAAATTTGTAGTTTTTAGGCACATTTTCGAAAATTTCAGCACATTTTGGAACCTGAAGATATTAACCAATTTTCCCAAATTTTTAAATGTGTTCATTGTGTCTGTAAACAAAACTTTTCCGCACTACTCACTGTCAAAATTCGAAAAAAAAATTTTTTCAACCACCCCTATATTGTATAGCTGTAAAATACTGGTCAGCAAGTTTAATTTTAATAACATAAGCACAACAGTTTCAATTTTTTGTTTTACCATAGATGAGATTGATGCAAGATTTTACTATCTTATTATTTCTAAATTCTTCCTTGGTGGGTGAATTAATGTACTGAGTAAAGCCACAAGTTGCCATACTATTTTCAAATTTGTCGATATTATATTTTTCAGGAGGGTCCTGAAACCCTTCCAGAACATTCAGGTTAAAGTCTCCAATTAGCAAAATATTAGTGTTTTTCTTCTTGGCATTAAGTAAGGTTTTTAGATTTTTAATAAAATTTGTTCTGCTTGAGGATAGTTTTTTTGTAAAGAGCGATTAGTTCAAAACATTCATTACCAAAGTTAAAGGAGCAGTTAATAACGTCATTTTCATTAATTTTTATGTTAGTATATTTTATATTATTTAGTTTGAGTTCACTAATAAACATCATTATGCTACCACCTTTTTGGTTTTGCCATCAGTTGAAATATTTAGTATAGTTCCTTAAGTTGAATGTAGTTGCTTCTTCTTTGTTTATATTGATCAGTGAAAACAACAACATCCCAAACAATTCCTGCAGTTTCATATTCTGCAAGCCATGCGTCTCAGTTGAGCTTACAGCTGTGGATATTTGTATGTAACCACCTAAATTTTTGTGCATTATTGTACAGCAAACAGTCTTTTAGTTCACTGAAGTTTTCACAAACACAACTTATGCATTCCTCTGAATTACTTATTTTGAATGTTGCTGTGTTGTGTGTTCACTTGTGTTTTTTGCTGTTATCGCTGCACTTTCCACAACTTGCGTTGTTTGTGTTGTTTTTTTGTATTTTTTCACAAGTTTTTCTAGGTCTTCTTCACTTTTTATCAGGTGCACTTGTCTGGTTTTTTTCGTTTTCTTATAATAATAATAATAATAATAATAATAATAATAATAATAATAATAATAATAAAGGTTTAAAACACAAAAATGATAAGTGTTTTGAGAAATAGAAGGGCAAAAATGCTGCCTTCCTCGGTCCAATGTTAAAAATGGCAATACTAATTGAAAAAAAGAAATTTCCCTGATCCCGAACCGTACAGGTGAAGTGAACTTATTACAGGGCCGTGAAAGATATTCGAGCCAATTACATGCAATACATTAATGAAAATATTCAAGCTTATAGGGAACGACCAAGCTGTTAGTAGTGGTAAAATACGATATTCGGTTAAATATATACCCCCACTTCCGGTCACCTGATAAAAGTGGGGGTAATAATGCACTTCTGATCACCTGATGAAAAGTGGGGACGTCACTTCCGGTTTTTTGTCAATCTGGAGGAAGGTGCCTTTTGTTACCTCTTATTCATTTTTTGTCAGTCTGGAGAAGAGTGGGAAAGTGCTTTTGCTATCTTGTGACGTCACTTCTGATCACGTGATCAAAATGGGGGTAATGGCGTTACTTCCAATTACGTGATGAAGGTGGGAGGGGGGTCACTTCCGGTTTTTCATCTATCTAAAGGATGGTGGAAAAGTGCCTTTTGCTACCTTTTTTTCGTTTTCGTTGATGTGGAGGATGGTGGGAAAGTGCCTCATGGTACTTTTCTTCGTTTTCATCGATCTGGAGGATGGTGGGAAAGAGTATTTCGGTACCTTTTTTCATTATTAAAAATAAATAGCAAAAAAAGAAAAGGCATGGATTCGAGTTCAATAATTTTAACGGGAATAGGTGGCAAACTGAGCTGCAATTTAAAAACGCCCATATACCGAGACCCTAAAAAAGAGTATGAAATGGTGCTCGTCTCCTTGGATACGTACTACAGTATTTTCAACGTGCACGCTGACAATAACGAATTTTTGTACACCATCGATGGTGGAGCGAATTGGATCAAGGTTCGAGTCGTTCACCGCGCTTACGAAATTTCGGACTTGAATATTTTATACAGTCTACCTTGGGAGGAAGAGGTCACGAAAAAAAATGCCATCGTTTTAGAACCGAATCACAATACTTTAAAAACAAATTTGATTATAAATAATCCGCTCTGCAGCGTTTCGTTTCTGGGAGATAATAATTTAGAAATTGTTCTAGGGTTCCTATGGGGAACTTATAATAAAACTCAGCAAGGTCAAAAATCCGTGGATATAATGGGGCTCAATACAATTTTCGTTCATACTAACATAATCGGGTCTTCCTACGTAAATGACGACACTCAACCTTGCATATATGCTTTTTATCCGGGAGTCCCACCGGGTTATATGATGATAATTTCCCCTCAAAATTTAATATACCTTCCCGTAACTACCGACAAGATTCGTAACATACGTATTTGGTTAACTTCTCAAGATAACGAAATGATAAAAATAAACGGGGTAACCCTTACCGTCAGATTTCATCTGAGGTCTAAAAAATAATTTTTACATGTTAAAAAAAGAATGTTAGTATTCGAAAGAAAAAAAAGATTAATTGGAAAAGGATTCATCGTAGATAATAATCAATTAAAGGCAAAAAACGCAGCATTCATCAAATTTATAACGTGAGCGAGAAGAAGAGTTTAACGAAACATTACCTCGATATAAACGAATGTTTACAACAAGATTCTTCTGTGGAGAGCTACGCATTTCATGTATATAATCCGATAGTGGGAAGCAATCTAAACAACGTCAATTCGGAAATTAAAATCGTAATCGAAAACCAGGTTCCTACACGTCGCGATGCGGACGTAGTGACTCATCAATAATGGTTCCATGTAGCTGTTTTCCAGCATTAAATATCACTTGGGTGATAAGCTAGTGGACGAGTTAAATTACCCCGATTATGGGACTCTCATAAAAGGTCTCCTTACGTGCGGTTCGACCGATCAAGTGTCGTTGCTGGGGAACTGCTGGGCATTAGATGTAGCAGAATCTTCCGCGGCCAGTTTGAACGATATCGGATTCAAATTATGGCATTCCATCATCGTGAAGGAAACGACTTCTAAAGGAAGCTTCTCGTTCACCATTCCTTTAAAACACTGCATGGGATTTTTCGAAAATTATGACAAGGTGCTGTACGGTGCCAAGCATGTCCTAACGTTGTCTAGGGCGAGCAATGACGACGCTGTATTTAGGGCAGCTGCAACAGCCATTGGGAAAGTCATTGAGAAACCATTGAGTAGCGTTTCGTGGCACGTACGCACGTAACCACATCCGACGAGCAAAAACTCAAGCTATTTAGCTACACAGAAGGTGGGATGAACGTGGACTTGGGTTTTAGGCACTGGCATTACGATAGTTGCTAACTTCCTCAGAGCACTAGTTTCACATGTCGCGTGCTTACTACTTCGGCAGTTGAAAAACCGAGGTGGGTTATTCTAGCTCTGCAGACTTATAGAAAAGATGCGCAAACTAAAAATTCAGCCGTATTTGCTCACTGCAGTCTTCAAGATGTTCACGTAACTTTAAATTCCGAACGTTACCCGTTCTTGGACTTGAACGTAAATTACGCTACTGGAGAATACTCGATCCTGTATAGAATGGCTCAAGAGTTTAGACGCGCTTTGTACGATGTCGGGGACTTGTGTATCGATTTGGTTCAGTTCAAAAAGACGTATCCTCTAGTAGTTTTGGACTGTTACAAGCAATCGAAGAGACTTCAGTCCGGCATAGTCGACGTACAAGTAAAGTTGAACTTTAAAGCCGCGGTTCCAGCTAACACGACGTGCCACAAGCTGTTGATCAGAGATAGGAAAATGAGTTTGATATTGGATAAAGGCAAAGTCGAAGTGATTTATTTAAAAAACGGAGATAGTGAAACAAAAACCTAAAACTAGTTAAATCGGAAAAAAACGGAGCGGGGTGAAAAGAAAAAAGATCGCGAAACGAGGTTGGTTTTTACCATTGTTGGCATTGTTGGGACCCATCTTAGCAGATGACCAGGGGTAGTTAACGCTCGTTAAACCCTTTAACCTTTAACCCATCTTAGCCGGTGTAGGTGGTTTAGCCGGAGGTGCCTCCGGTATCGCAGCTGAAATTAAAAAAAACCAGAAGGATGCTAAGGTAAAGGAAGAAATGGTGAGACATAACAAGAAGATGGAGAGTTCGGGATTGAAATGTAAAAAGAAAAAAAGCGAATCGTGGCAGAGGGCTCTTTCTAAGGCCAGTGAAGGTCTGATCGATTTTACAAAACCGTTAACGAATCTCGATTTAAACAGATTAGTCAAAGTTTTGAAAATTCTTAAATACAGAGGTACTTTTAGTAAGGATCGTCTGCCATTAAAACCTAAACCTTGTGGCAAATGCAGCATCGTTAATCTCGAAAATTTTCACGATGGAAAGGGAAGTCATTGGGTGGCTTATTCGACAGTTACTGACATACCCTGTTATTTCGACAGTTTCGGCAACCTTGAACCACCGACATCCATTTTGGAGTATTTAAATACAATTATGATAGGGTGCAAAATTTTAATCAAACATTGTGCGGTCATTTCTGGTTTTTTTTCTAAGTTTCTCGTGCTAGGGATATGATTACGAAGATATTTTAAGACGGTTAGCTCTTTAACTTGGTTATCCCCATTGTTCTTCGTAGGGATTGGTATTTGTTCTCTGCTTTGACCATGTTATACAACGAGTCTTGGTTAGGTATATATCTATCTGGTAATCTTTATCCTCCGTGCTTGCCGTATCAGCCATTATATAAATCACGTGACCATCACGCACGATGATCGGTATTTCCATTTATACTTAGAGTTGATGGTTGGAGAAGTCTATCGGGACCGAGATAAACTTGAAATCTTTGTCTTTGGGTACACTTTCCGACAAATCATAACACTTAGTTATTAAACACCGTATCTTTATATCTGGAGGGTCTGAATTAGATATATAGTCTCCGCTACTTGCTGTACTCATTCCCTGGAAATACCAACCGAATGTTTGTAAGTAGTATTGGCGAGGATCGTTATTGTTATACGTGAAAAAGTGACCTTTAGGGTAAGGACTAGTTCCGCAAAAAGTAACTACACGGTCGATACGTGGATTTATATATCTTTCCATCACAAAACCGACGTTTTCAAAATGATTCTTGGCTTCATCCGCGTTTGGTGGGAGTTTTTTCCTACGTTTAAAGAAACCATTCGCCTGTCGACGTAACCCTTAGTAGCCACGTCGTGTTCCACGGTTGAAGGGGGCATAGATTTGATTCGCCTATTTTTTGCATCAAGTACCCCATCCTCGTCCTCGTTCAACGCCGTTTGAAGTTTGTCTAGTTCGTAGGCTTCGCTAATATCCTCGAAAAAATAGTCTCTATTAACAGCTTCCGAAGGGCTTTCGGGGCTCGCCAGGTTACTGATTCGTTTATTTTTTGTGTCGAATATGTCGCGAGAGTCCATGATCAAGGCATTGTCAAGTTTGGTTTCTAATTAGTTTATACCGAGAAGCTTCGCGTCGACGTCTTCTTTACTCGCGGCATCCTTAGATTGTGTAGGTGATGCATGGTCCTTGATTCGCTTACTTTTTGGATCGAGCAGTCCATCGGGACCTTCCTTCAAAGCGTAACTGAGTTTGGTTTCCACTTTGTTAATGACGAGAAGCTTCGCGTCGACGTATTCTTTATTCGTCGTATCTTTAGATTGTGCGGGAAATGCCAGATCCTTGATTCGTCTATCTTTCGCGTCGAGTTGACCATAGGCACTTTCCTCCAACGTAGTTTTTAATTGTTTACATCTGTCAACTGAGAATAAGTCACCGCATCTTCGGGATCTATACCAGCATCTAGATTAGTTAAGCGGTCCATTCACATGTAAGATACAGTTTTTGAATCGACATAATCCTTAGTCGCCGCATCCTTAGATTGCGAGGGAATTTCGAGATCTTTATTACGTTTCTTTTCAGCGTTAAAATGTCCATCCGCATCTTTCTTCAATCCTACGTCGGCTTTAAATTTTTTTACTTTGTTTTCTAATTCTTTAAATTGGGAATAAATTACGACATCTTCGGGTTCTATAGCAGCTCCGACTTTAGTCAGTCGCTTATTCTGTATGTCGTAATCATGGTTCAGGTCTAATATAAATCCTATACCCAGAACCCCTTTCACATCTCTTTGCGTTCGTTTCAAAGACTGTCCAAATTTATTAATCGGTATTTTGACGATTCTTTTTTTTATATATAAACAAAAGGAATGAAAAATGTTTTATTCTACCTGGTACGGAAATCTTTCGAGTCTGTTGCAATCATATTCTCTAGAAGTTAAGACGGAAAATGCGACGAATTAAAAAAATGGAGTAAAGTACGTCTTATCTCCTTCCATAGAATTCGAGGATTTAAAAGGATTAGGTTCTCTCATTTTGAACAAAGAATCCAGGCGTAAGGGATGGATTTCTCCTTCGACCCATGAATCTCAAACCGCGATTAAAAATCTTAAATGATACATCTGCGAAAAATTAGAAATTGAAACTGACGAGCAAAAATCCGTTTCTCTGACGATGTTTAGTTACCCAAATTACTCACACCCAGCTTCCACCTGCTACCCATTTTTTCAAAAGGGAGACGCTGAGTCGGATAAGCCGCTATGTCTCAAAACGTGGGTGTACAACAACATCCACAAAACTAAAGGACAACTTAACAAAAACGTTATAGAAAAACCGTGATTTAACTTGGCTCCGTGCGGAAGTATGTCCTTGTCAGAAGCTAGTGGTAAAATTAATTCCATGTACAGCAGCAACGACGCTCACAGAACCGTTAAACTTTGGTGTAACGTAGATTACGGAGTCATCGAATCTAATACATTCAACGAAAAGTTTTCGGACAAAGACTTTATGAGTTTGATTTCTGAATAAGAAAAAAACGATGGATATTTAAAATTACGATTTCTTCGTGACGATCAAGAAACCCAAAAATCACCCATTGCTACCTTCAAACATCAGATGCCTGATTATAGGTCCGGCAAACTGTGGAAAGACGAACTTACTGTTTAATTTTGTCTGTAACAAAGGATGGTTGGATTATGACAGATTATACGTGTACAGCAAAACTCTGTGCTAACGAAATACCAGGCTTTACAGGCTATATTTTCCGACATGGAATTTCCGGAGTTTAAAATGTTGTGTAGAACGTTTTGGGAGATTCCTTACGGGTTTTTATCAATCGACAAAATGTTAAATGAGGGATGTTATAAACGTACGTTTTCGTTCGATGATAAAAACAAACAAAAGAAAAAAGATAAAATGGAAAAGAAACGTGAAATAGTAAATCTCAAAAAAACGTTTACGAGAAAAAATTTTCAATCAACGTTTGGACGAACGAGATCAAGAAGAATCTTTACAAGAATTTTTTAAAAACCGTCGTCAGTTCTTTGAAACCTACCGTTGTTAATCCACCCCCCGTAGCGAGTCATGCAAAACCGATTGCCGGTTTTCCAACGAGAAAACGATTAAAACGTATACGAATTCTTACTCCCATAAAAAAAACTTATAAATCTGAGGATGAAGATGATAAAGAGTGGGAAACCACGGTGAACAAGACGGAGAAGTTTGTATATCCGAAACCTTCCTTCGAGCACTGAACTCCGATAGCGCGAGATCCCAATCTTTCCGAATACTCGACTCCTGCTCCAGCTACGCGAACCGAATACGCATCTATCAGCACAGGTTTGAAAGTCACCCCCATACTTTCGGCAATACAAAACAGACGTGTGTCAACACCTCCCAAACTTCCAAATTTCCCAACTCTCAGATCTTTGGATAGTCTGTTACCTGGCCAAGTCATAGGTCAAATGGCGAAATATTTCCTGATGAAATTTTTCCAAAATCCCAAAGAGACCGATCCTGTCTTCGGACTGCAATACGACATGAAAACTGGAGAAATGGGCATCGCTATTAAACCCGTAAAAATATTCGAGAATGACATAGTGGTCGGTGGTAATCAGTACGCGGGAAGACGAGGACTTTGGAGTTTGCTGGTTTTTAAGGATTTGAAAGAGCCGTCGTACGCTCCCGAAGTCAAAGCGAGTTACGCTTCTCTTTTAAAAAAACACGCACGCTATCTACCAAAACAACGATCCGGGCACTAGAAAACCTAAGTCGAATCGTAGTGCCAAGTACGTGTTGATAATCAGTCCTATCTGGTAGGATATGAAAACGAAGAAAAAGGGAACTGGTACGGTAAAAAAAAACGGGATTAGGGTGGATTATAGGTATTACAACTATCCTAACAATCTGGTCGAAAGACAGGCTTTTGTACGAGTCAACCCAAGCGGGTTACAACGGTCACAGGAACGAAATGATAGAAATTTTATTTGGAATTAGAACAACGACGGGTGATCACCGCTCGAGAAAAAAAGAACGCTCATCGGAATTTAGGTTTACGATAAAAAAAAACTTGTATAATAAAAAAAGAGCCAAGATGAAGTATTGCGTGAAATGTAAACGATCCACACCTAACTGGTCCGAACCTCCTACTATTTTTACATCGAAAAATAACAGAAGTATGGAAGTCTACTTTTGGAGAAGTGTGCAGAACGAAAAGAGCTTCCTTCATCAAGTCTGGGAAAGGAATCGTAAATAAAATCGTAGACCATTTACCGGTAGAAGTACATTTACCCGGATATCAATATTGCGGACCAGGAACAAAACTAAACCAGAGATTAGCTAGAGGGGATCCTGGAATAAATAAACTGGATGAGGCGTGTGAAGAACATGACATTGCCTACTCAAAAAGTTCAAATTTAAACGAACGGCACGTCGCTGATGAAATTCTTATTTCTAAAGCTCGAAAAGTATGTAAGGATCCTTCGACCTCTTGGAGAGAAAAATTAGCCGCTGCGATCGTTAAAAAAAACATGGTGACGAAGCTCAAGTTCGGAATGAGAAGAAAACAAAGGAAATGGATCAACTCGTAAACGAACTTCATAAACTGACGCGGAAACATTTTCCGAGGCGGAAAGTGATTGGGCGGAGTCTGAATGATCTATGGCAAGCGGACTTGGTGGAAATGATACCTTACTCTAACGTTAATAAAGGATTTAACTACCTACTGACTTGCATTAACGTAATGTCCAAGTTTTCTTGGGCCATTCCCCTTAAATCAAAATCCGGTCTAGTCATTACGGAAACCATCAAAAAGGTACTCGAAGGAACAACACCCCCTAAAAATTTACAAGTTGATTTAGGCAGTGAATTCTACAATAAAAACTTTAAAGCGCTCCTTAAACGTCACAACATCAACATGTACTCTACCCATTCTGAGAAGAAAGCGAGCGTTGTAGAACGTTTCAACTTAACGCTGAAAACTCACATGAGGAAACCATTCACCAAGCAGGGAAACTACCAATGGATACACATTATTGATGAATTAGTTTCACAGTACAATGACAAGGTTCACTCCACAACTAAACTAAAACTTAGGGAAGTAACCAGACGTCACGAGTAGTCACTGAAAATTAAACCGAAACAATCTTTGAAAAAACCCAAATTTGTCGTAAGAAATAAAGTCAGAAATTCTAAAGTAAGGACAATTTTTGATAAAGGGTATTTACAAAATTTTACTAATGAAGTTTTCACGATCCGTAAAGTACAAAAAACCGAACCCGTTACTTATCTATTAAAAGACGAATTGAACGAACCGGTGCTCGGACACTTCTACGAACAAGAAATTCAAAAAACTCTCGTCCCTGATTTATTTTTAGTGGAGAAAGTATTAAGATGAAAGAAAGGTACAGATGGGAAAATGCTCTACTTTGGTAAGTGGAAGGGATATGATTCAAAATTTAATAGCTTGACTGATAAAATTAGCAGTTTATATTTTAAATAATTTGTACTTGGTTTGACTGTTTCTGTCGCAAGTTTTTTGCAACAATCAGCGGTCATTTTCTCCAAACTTAACTTTTCTCTGTTCGACAGTTTCTATTGCATGTTTCTTACGAGCAGCCTCTTATTCCTCTTATTAGCTACTATTTTTCGTTCTTCGCTTCGTTTTGGTATTTCAGTGGCTGATGCATCTTCCTCCTCTTCTTTCTCCAGCGAAGCTTGCACTTCAGCTTCTTCATCCTCCATCTGATCGATTACACCGTCTATAAAATCATGCGCTATACCCGTTTTGTTGTGACCGTGCGGTAACGTATTTATTCCATCGTACAAGACGAATCTCTTATCGCCATAAGGAGATACGGAAGATTTTGAAAAATCAACCGTAGCGAGCTGATGTTCCTTACTTTGAATCCTCAACCACGTGGCTTTCGACGATGTTTTCGAAAACAGCGCTTTTTTGTAGTCTTTGTGAATAAGACTTTTTTGGATAAACACTTTACTAATCCCTGTAGCCTTTCTAATACTCTCTTCCCCTACTAAAACTGAGTACATTTTTGCTTTCATGCCTACACATTTTTTTACCGGGATGCCAGCCGTCTCATCTTTCATTTTCCCCAGGACTTGTTTGTTTTTAATACTGTATAGACGATGCGATGGATCATAATTGCTAGTATCGAATCTATCTGACTCAATTTCCATGTCCCGGTAAAAATCTTCAGTCTCTACCTCATAGTACAGACTGTCGGTATCCGTGAAAAGTAAACATGCTCGGTCTCCATATTTTGGACGTATGAACTCGTAGTGAAATTCATACATGTGAGTTTGGAAAGTTCAAGGATGCAGAAACCGGAATACGTTGGTAAATCGCACTTGATGTTCCGAAGTCTCAAGTTTACCTGTATGAGATTTTCGTTGAGGATCTTGAACGAATCTGCGTGTGGCAGAGTGCTGTACTTGACAGATTTTTTTGGATTATCGGACAACTTCAACGGATAAACGCCCCGATTTGTTTTCCATTGTTTTTCCAAATACCGAATTATTTTTTAGTTTGAAAAAATCTTTTTCGAACGTCGTCGTTGCGAGTTGACGCTTCTCGGTGTTAAATTCTATGTAAGATTTTAGCCATTGCTTCTGACGAAATTTTAGAATTCTGTGAATACCTTTCAAAAATAAACCGTGCTTCAAGTAGAATTGTAAATTCCTGTAATGAACTACGTAGTTTTTCTTCTGGAGCAGATTTGTTGTCAGTTTGGAAATAGAAACGATCTTCTTGTGTCCTGCCATTTCTTTCATAAAAGGACACACAAGTTTCGGCATTATTTTAAACTTTTCCGACGCTAAAGGATAATCGTTGTGATCGTCGTGTAGCTCGGGCAGATAGTCCAAATCCACTTCCAATATATAGCCATATTCCGAATCTTTTTCGACGAATGCCAAGCAAAATTCAAGAATTTCTTTCCTCGTCAGCCAGCTGAATCGATCGTAGGGAAGGAATTCCGTCATGGCAATCCCGTATAAGTTGTTGATATCCAAATTGACTAGATACAGACTAGGTAAATTTTCGTCGTAAGTATCTGGTAGATATTTGTTATTGGCGATCGAATGCCTTTTCGACACAAAAGTTGTTCCACCTCTGATACCGGAAGTTATAAAGTTATGCTTTCCTCCGTGCGGAAACAGTTCTAGTTCGGCTTTGATTTTTTCAATGCGGCTGCCCAACTAAACCTTGGTGTGGGTACGTAGTAGCAAGGATCTATGCCGTCATTGACCGAGCAAGTTTCCCTGAAAGTCTGAAAAATATCGGATAGAAGATACACGTCTATCATCTGATATACGAGATGGCAATTTAAAAAAACCTTCTCCTTCAGCAACTTCCAAACTGACTTTGCGTGATCGTACTCCATGTCGGTGATGCCTTCACCTCGAAGAGAGAAGAAGAATGCCGCTTTAGGTAGTTCCTGGTCCTCAAACACATCAGTAGACTGTACGTACTCGTAGTGGCCTTTTTGCGTAAATAAATCCAAGATTTCTTCCTTTTTCGCTTCTGGCTCGAACCAGTCTACCGAATTGAGAGAAGTTTTTAAGATGGGGAAGGGTCGATATTTCTTGTGGTTTTTAGCCAAAGTTTCGAGCGAGGAAGATAGGAAACTAAAATGTATAAAAACAACCTTACCAAAAGGTCCTTTCCACCAAAGGAAAAGTACCGCGTAACGGTCATACTCATGAAACGCTCTGTGTTTCTAGCAAGGACGTCCACTACCGAAGGGAAGTTTTCTATTGCAGAAATCAGTAGATGCATACAGCACCTTCAAAGTTATGGAAGACGACCGGGATAGTATTTATTGTCCTAGCCTCCAGATTGCATTTTACGTGAGAAGCACCTCTGAACTTTCCCGTGAAGTGGCAGTGATCTCTCACTTTATTGGAGATGAAGACTTTGTTGCAGTAGTAACAAGTATTGGTTTTCGAGAACCAAATTTCATCATTGGCAGTCATCGTCAGATGTTTCGGTTGCGTGATATTCGTTGCAAACTTTTGAATTTCGCTATTGATACATTCATAAAACTTATCCACCGCGTCCTTGCTGAGGTAGAATTTTTTACTCACGATTTCATTTTCTGGGCCAACAACAACGTAGCCGAATGCAAACTGACTTTAGTAGACAAACTCGAGGATGGATTAGTGCTACTAGTTTGCACGGATCTGAGCATACATTCGAAATCTGCATAAATTACCCAAGGATTAGGATTGCGTCTATCGTAGTGAAGGAATTTTAACATGTTAGCGCCAAGTGGTAAGAAAGTGTGTACTTGCACCCAATTCAATCTCACACATTTACTGGTGTGCTCCATCATGAATTGTTCTTTACCAAAGGCAGTGAAGCAGTTATGACAGTATAATTTCCTGTTACTTCCAACACCTCGAAATCGGAGTACCCTATCAATATCGAGGATGGCGCAGTAATGAGTATTTCCTTTTTCGTCGGCTATAAGTAACAGCTCAATTAGTTCTTCCATATTTTTGTTCACTCTCACTGGGTGTAACCCTATCGATCCCTTGTAAGAAATTACGTTAATGGACAAATTGTTGACTCGTTCGAAGGAATCAATTTGTCGTAGACTCACAGGGAACGTCAACTTGGAATGGTCTACGGTATTCAAAAATGGTTTGTAATATGTAACTTTGGTTTCGTAGCACTTCATTTTAGCGGCTAAAACGGAATATATAAAACACTTTTGGTCAGAATTTTCCATTTTGCTTTTCTTGCGTAATACACTCGGCAAAGGTAAGAAAGAACTAGGGCAAAAAGGATTGATTTTTGTCACTTTTATGGTTATACCCCAAACTTTCAAAGAGTGCCAACCACTACCTTTTTCTTCGAAAGTTTCCACTGACTGTTGTATTTTTTTGCCAGCATCCTCCAAGATTTCCGACACATCAGATTCATTGTAAATAGCTGTATAGAGGGACCAGAAATAGGCTCGCACGGTGTTGGAATCCCTGGTAAAATCTGCTTCTAAACACAGTTGAAATTTACAATTGGTCAGTTCATCCAAGCAAGTCGTGATAAGATATTTAAGCGGACAATACAGTAGATTGAGCGCTCGAGATGAATCGAGACATTCAATTTTATGGAAATAAATTCGATGCCTATCATCATGCACCAACTTGCACCTTACTTCACCTTCAATAACTTTCAACTCGTTTTCGAAGAGTAAACACTGGTCGAAGATCGGATCGATGGTTGGGAAGATGATGGTTCAAATCTTGTTGAGTTGTGTAGACCTTTCCACAGTATGCATACGTAATACATTATGCTACCAACCAAGGAAAAAAATGCTACAATAATGCTACAATGAACTATCAACCTTAGGCATTTTGAAGTGTTTTCTAGGAGCAAATATTGCTACAAACAAGACAGAGCTAGCAAACACAGAAAAGAGACTGCTGAATATTATAGTGATAGTGACTGTAGCATAAAAAAACTTACTTACACATGATTGGCCATGGGAAGGTGAGGGGATTAGGTATTGGGGCACGAGTGCCTTACCACCAAGGTTAGACCTGCCAGGGACTCTTAAGGCCCGCAATGGCATCGCCTAACGTGTTGGACACGAGAGGTGTAGGATCGGCAAATGTAAAAAATAAAAAGCAGACAAATGAGACCATTAAAAAAGCATCATTTAAAAGAGAAGGATTCGCAATGATATTAATTTCACAAATCTTTTAGATCAACATACACGTGCTCTGCGCCATCATACAACGAACTGTTATACTTGGACAACATCTTAGTTGAAGGGAGAAATGTATTAAATTTTTTTATTAAGTTCTTCCTTGGCATAAAGAATACTCACCACCCCTTATGATACGGTTTCTTGTTTTCGTTTTGATCAAAGAAACCTGAGAAAATATACGCTCATAGTCTGCGTTTGACACTGGGATGCTTGGGACAAAATCAGTACCTTCGTAAAGCACCGAACAGAACGAACCAAACGCACCACTAGTGGTGACAGTTCAGCTTATTCCCTACTATAGCCGTGTTGATGTGGCTTGCTTACGTCAACCATCGACAGCAATGAATCTGTTTCCGGTACCTCGCATATGCTCAAAAGCTCCACCACTGGCAACCACCCGCAAACACTACCCGAGATGGTTTGCAATTTGGCATTGCTTGCGCCTGGTTACATCCATTAGCCTAGCCCAATCAATTAGCTACGTCTGGCCGCGTTAAAGGTATGACGTAACGAGTGCTCTGTTGAGTTTGTTGCTTTCGTTGAGCTGTGATTGCAGTGACGGATGGTACTAATAGGTTGACACAACGTTACTGCGCACGTGCAATGACGAGTTTGGAGCCAAATTGTCTCTAACAGTGGTGCGTTCTGTTCACTCTGTTTGGTCGTTTAGGAAGGTACTGAATGTATGATTCAACAAGAGGCATGCAATGGGCATTGCCAACTGAGACTAAGATCTAATTCTTACTAGCTCGAGCCTCGCTCGCTCATAATGTCTTGTGTTGACTTTAGCCAGAGCAAAAAAAATCCTTGGTGGCCGAAAAGTGCTACTAATTCGGCTACAAATGCTAAATACTGCCACAAAAATGCAACACAATTGAAAATGCTACCAATTATGCCACACCTTAGTTTTAAGCTGAAAAATGCTACCAAAGCAGAATTATGCTACGTCTGGTAACAGTGTATGAGCCATATTAGAAATTGCACATATGATATGGTGGATGTAGCCTGCCCAACTGCACCAAGGCTGGGAGGCCGTGTGTTCGAGTCCAGAACTACATCTGTACTGAATTTTCTCGAATTTTGTTTTGACACTTAACTAACTGGACTGACCGTAATGGTTATGGGTGTAAACTTACAAAAATGTACTTTAAAAATCAACTATAACTCTCAATACATCAGAGTTTGGTTCAAAACACTCTCTACTAATAATAACAATTGATTCGCTAAGACTAATATCCTTAATATCACACAAAACACAAACTTAGTACAAATCCAAGGAGTGATGTCATAACCGGAAGTGACATCATAACAGGAAGTGACGTCATAACAGGAAGTGATGTCAAACAGGAAGATACATCATAACAGAAAGTGACGTCATAACAGGAAGTGATGTCATAACAGGAAGTGACATCATACAGGAACTGATGTCATAACAGGTAGTGATGTCATAACAGGAACTGACGTCATACAGGAAGTGAAGTCACAACAGGAAGGGAGTAGTAGGAAAATGCTATTTGGCAGACTCAGAGGACAGACAAACAAGATGCTCACCCCCATCTAAACCAGAAGTGCCACCATTTTGAATCACGTCACATCCTGTCGGAAGCAGAATCGGAAATGCCTCCATATTGGCCCAGAACCAGAAATGCCGCCATTTTTATTATGGTTTAAGTTTCAATTTCCGAAATTATTTAAAATGCCCATAACTCGATAACCGTTGGTTCTAGAGCAAAACGGAGACAAATTTGGCCTCACCTATCAGTTGGCCCGGTCAAAAATTATTTTGGCAACCGAAAAAAATAAATTAGCACAGTTCCAAAATCCGAAATATGCCCGCAACTTGGGAAGCGTCGCTCCTAGAGCGAAACCGTTCGGGATTTGACTTCCTTGGGCCGTGCACTAGATGTAGCCCCCCCCCGGAAATCGGGTACCTCCGGGGAAATTGGTCCACCCTGATAACTCGAGAACTGTCGGTCTTAGAGCAAAATGGTTCGGGATGTGGGTTCCCCAGGCTGTACCCTACGCGTGATCCTCTCCACAAAAAAAAAGAAAAAAAGACACTTTCCCACCATCCTCCACATCAACAAAAAAACGAAAAAGGGTAGCAAAAGGCACCCTCCTCCATATTGATGAAAACCGGAAGTGACGTCTCAACTTTCATCACATGACCGGAAGTGATGTCATTACCCCCATTTTGATCACGTAATCAGAAGTATCGTCATAGAAGATAGCAAAAGCACTTTCCCACGCACCTCCATATTGATGAAGAATGAAAAACGGTAGCAAAAGGCACTTTCCCATCCTCCTCCAGATTGACGAAAAATCCGGAACTGACGACCCACTTTTCATCATGTGATCTGAAGTGCATCATTACCCCCACTTTGTTCACGTGACCGAAAGTGACATCATAGGAGGAAGCAAAAAGTACTTTCCCACCGTCCTCCAGATCGACGAAAGCCGGAAAACAGATAGTAAAACGCACTTTTGCACAGTCCTCCAGAATGATAAAAAATGAAAGTGACACCCAACTTTTCAACAGATGATCGGAAGCGCATCACTTTTATCACGTGACCGGAAGTGACCTCATTACTCCCATTTTGATCACGTAATCGGAAGTGACGTCATAGAAAATAGCAAAAGCACTTTCCCATCCTCCTCCAGACTAACAAAAAAATGAATAAAAGGTAACAAAAGGCACCTTCCTCCAGATTGACAAAACACCGGAAGTGACGTCCCCACTTTTCATCATAAGACCGGAAGCGCATCATTACCCCCACTTTGATCACGTGACCGGAATTGACATCATAGGAGGAAGCAAAAAATACTTTCCCACCCTCCTCCAGATCGATGAAAACCGGAAAACAGATAGTAAATACCACTTTCCACCCTCCTCCAGATTGACGAAAAATGGAAGAGACGCCATTACCCCCCCTCCACTTTTCATCAGGTGATCGGAAGTGCATTATTACCCCCACTTTTATCAGGTGACCGGAAGTGGGGGCTTATATGTAACCGAATATCGTATTTGACCACTACTGCTGGTTTGTTTTTATCGCGAAGTTCATCAACTACTAATTTATTACAGTGCCACGGAATATAATGACGGCAGTAATGAGAAATTGTTTATGGTGGTGAACAGCACAAATGAGCAACACACACTGGGACCCATTTCCCATTGGATGGATTTACGCTGCCACAGTTGGCGGTGGAAGTGTCTCGTGCCTTATGATGTCACATCCCTTCCTACATAATTTTCTGTTAGCCCTAAAACATACAAAAACCATTTTCAGTTTCGAATTCCAACATGCTGCATTCGGGTTCCATTTTGGAAACAATACAAAAATATACAAAAAAACCAGTTTCTTTTGTGAATTATGGCAGTGGGACATCCCCTAGTATATACAATGAACTCCTCCCCACTCATTTCAACTCATTAAGCTTCACTTAATTTTTTTTGCCCAGTGCTGTACAATAATTAATGCCCTGCGGAGAAGAATACTGCACTGGTAGGTGTTCATACCTATCTGTTAAACTATACAAATTGAAAATCGGTTCATTGGTTTGATCACAAGGAGAGAGCAAAATTCTAGCCCATTTGGCTTTCTGTGTCAAAAGTATTGCAGTTACATTAAAATACCTTGTGAAAGGCTATAGGCCTTGTCCATATCTACGTTGTAAGCTATAGAACTTGAATATCCGTTCTGTGGTTTGATCTCAAGGTAAGGGCAAAGAGTCTCAAAAAAACATTAATGATTTCTGCCCATTTCTCTACAATAATAATTGCTCTTCCGACGAGAATGCTGCAGTCCCTTATAAATCGTGTTCAAAAGGCCCTGGTCGGTGGCAATACCTACATTTTAAGCTATACAAATTGAAAATCGTTCATTGGTTCAACCTCTAGGTGAGAGCAAAAGTTCTATCCAATTTGGCTTTCCGTGTAAAAAATATTGTAGTTATATTAAAATAGCCTGCGAAAGGGCCTAGGCATTGTCCAGACCTATGTCTTAAATTATAGAATTTGAAAATAGGTTCAGTGGTTTGCTCTTCAGGTGAGAGCAAAAGTTCCAACAACAAGAACAACATCAACAACAACAACAATAACACCACCAACAACAACAACAACAAGAAATGGCCATGCTGTGGATGCCGAACGGTTCAATTGTTGTCAATAAAATTCGTGATGCGATGAAATAGTTACGACACGATCCCAAATATCGAATTTCGTTGGTCTATGTCAATCTGGGTGAAACTAAAGGAGTTCATAGTTTGACGTTTAACTTTGAAGTTCATGCTGCGGCTTACAAAAGTACCGCTACCGCGGTCCTTGAATATCATATTATGAATATGATAGCTTCTCCCTGTAAGTATTACACTACATTAGTCCACTTGTGTGCCAATGACTCGCAGTAGTTCGACCTTTAATACTTGAAGCTTTATTTAAAGTTCCACATCGTCCATCCAGCTATCAGGGTAAATATAGAGGACCTTGAACGCTGTCCTCACTGTGCTTTCGCTAACGACTCACTCCTAACATCAAACTCAAGATAAATTTGTTACAAGCACTTTAGGAGCAATCGCTAAAATAGAACTAAAGCTGGACTGAGTATAAAAAGAAAGACAGGACACAATTAAGGGTATGAGTCACTTTAATAACGCCGAACAACGTAAAGCATTGGATTTGCATTAAGGATTCGACAAACATGGTTAGCAAGTCAACAACAACGCGAGTAAACAAACAGATCAAAATCATGTACCAACAACAAGCTGAATCCTTAATATGGCATTAACCATACAATGCACTGGTCACACCAGTATCATAGATTCAACGTTTACCATCTTGTGCTCTTACAGACACCTTATTTTGACCAATATTACAGATAGAAAGTTTAAAGTTTCTGAAATTCATCTGCACGAAGGAAAAATAAGTATGGTCATTTAAACATTGTAAATAACCAACACTAATAACGACATTCTGCAGTGCACTCTTCTTGATGCCTTTCCCTACCCTTTTCCATTTATCACTAAATGACACGTACAATTTTGACTTGAGGCCTATGAAAACTGATATTGTAGCTCCACTAATTTCGTTCTTATCCTCGCCAGGGAGTTTCGTATTAATCTACAAGGAGCTTTCAACATGTTAACCCCTTCACTCCCAGCCATATAACAAACAATGCAGGCTGCATGGCCAGGTAGCGCAGTAAAGCCTGCTGTATGCACATTGTTGCAGAACAGTGCCACAGCAAGAGTGCTAACTTAGCACGTTATGTCAAAACCAGACTAAATGGTGGCTCAAACTCAGGGCCATGCTAGACATTTTATTCCCGGAGGGAGGGGGTAATAAATCCCCCACCTCCTTCTGTTCACCTAATAGCACTCTGGAAGTACAGTCCAATAAACTAAAACAAAATGATACAAAAACTCGACTTGGTTTTATACCCTTCTTCAGTTTTTCTTGGGGGAAGGGGCACTTTCATGCCCCCAAGAAAATACGAATTGAGGTGTAACAAAGTTTCCCTAAGTTGAATTTTTTTTTATCACTTACGTTTTAGTTTGTTGGACTATTCTTCCAAGACACTTGGCTAAATTATTTCCAAGGCATATACTAAAAAACAGTGAACGTGGGGGGTAATTGCCAGTTTGCTTCCCCCACCCACAAAAAATGCCTAGCTACGGCCTTACTCAAACTGAACTTTCAGCTATCCTTGAAGTTGTAAAAAAAATACTGCATGCTTTGGCCTATGTACAATTGCGAATACTTTCAGACTGTATGTCTAATCATTCGTTGCAAAATAGGCCTATGCCTATATGAACACTTCAATAAAAAGAGAGAACATGTTTCCAACCTTTATTTGGTATGCCACGCCTTGAAATGTTCGGCTGAACAAAGCCCGTGTTAATCTGCACAAGCTGGACACATCTTTCTTGTATCCTTTCGTACGTTATTTTGCAGACACACTCTGCATCTTTTCTGTGGACGGGATTTGTTTGCAGTGGGTGTGATGGGAATTAGCCCATGTGTCAGGTTGTATTTGGGAGATTTCATCAGTTTTAGAGCAGTATAGTCAGGACTGCATTTTTTCAACAGTTGTTCAGTGCACTCAAGAAGAAAATCTAAGAAAGGCACGTCACTGCCTATTGCGTTTTCGTACATCACTTTGGCGTTCAACATCATGCGTGATGAAAAGTCAATGCCATCTTCTTGAACCACGCAAGCGTCTTTCGGCATGGATCGTATGGTTCAAGAGATTGGCCACACGCATCGACAGACCCTATAAATTGGGTATATTTATCTATGTGCTCAGGTCGTTTGAAATACACTTTTGTTCCACCAATCACATA
Source organism: Lithobius niger (assembly GCA_023313725.1). Classification (NCBI taxonomy): domain Eukaryota; kingdom Metazoa; phylum Arthropoda; class Chilopoda; order Lithobiomorpha; family Lithobiidae; genus Lithobius; species Lithobius niger. The sequence continues at coordinate 38,718 of JAHWFP010259831.1, forward strand.
GCGGGATTTGACCACAAAGCCACTAGCGTATTTTGTTGTTAGCACATAAACTTCTTTCTTATCTATCCATTTCACAACTAACACATTAGATTTTCTTACAAAACATGCCTGATGTTTTTCTAATTTGTGTTTCATCTGGAATTCCCCTTTTCGGGTTGATTGTTCCTGTAACCAAGGTTTTGTTTTCTAACAAAAAATCTGCAAGACGGAGAGAATTGTACCAATTGTCAGGTATTACTTGGCGTCTTTGTCCTAACAGATCTCTGGCTAAAAATACTGCAAGTCTTTCTGAAACTGATAAATTGGCGCCGTTTGCAAATTGAGAAATATCGAACTTATCCTTGCCGATGTACACTTGAAAATTCCAAGTGTAGCCTCTGAATTCTGCTGCACTAGGGCAGAAGCAAAAAAGTTAGACCCCAAACCGAGTACGTTTTGTTTTGATGAACTTTCTAAACATAAGCCTCCCTTTCCAAAGCACAAGTGCCTCATCAACAGCGAAATTCACTACTACTAAGTTCATGCAAGATTCATGCAAATATGCCAAATATAGTTCGAGTCTTGTAGGAGGAGCATTTTTCCGTACACGATCAGGATCGGAAAATCTGAGAAAGTTTTGAATGCTTTCAAACCTGTTTCAGCTCATCACTGAATTTACAAAACATGGTGGCCCTCTACAAATTAAACTCTGTGACCAATATTGGGAAATTCTTGGTAAATGTGTTACTCCCATCAAAAATACAAAAACAAAATAAACGTACATTTCTTCAAACCTTACCTCACGCAACTTGAGGCCGTGAAAACGAAACTTATTTTCCGGGTGTTCAATGAAAAATTGGGCAGCACGTTTGTTAGTCCAAATACACAAACGTTCACCAACGAATTTACTAAAAAACATTTCAAAACAATAGGCTGCTTCCTTACATAATTCAGCCTCCACTGCAGGATGAATATCATAATCGGACAAAAAACTTGGCAATGGGTCGGGACATTTGTCTTCGACGGATCGGCAACGTAATGCTAATCAGCAGCCGGCGAATGCACATCATCGGAATCTAATTCTAATTCACTTCCAGTCGAAAAATTATCACTATCCGAGTCGTTTGAATATTCACTATTACTTGGGTTATAGTCTTCATCACTCGAATTATCGATATCCATTGGTATTTAGCACTTTACTTTGCTGTATATAGAAAGGCCGCTCGATTTCTAGCAAGAGTTGTCAAACGAAGCTACGGCGGCCGCCATTGTTGTTTACAAACAAGCTGAAAATATGGCGAATTTTTCGATTGGGTTTTAACTATCACATGACGCATGACATCATTGGTTTGTTCTTCAGAAAACTCGTACTGATGTGCTAAACGAACTACAAGTTTTGATTGCTGCTTTGTCGCAGGCTAAGAGCAAGAATTCGTAGTTGATTTGTGTGTTGAATAGGAGCAAAAACTATATCGTGGCGTCCCAGAATCTTCGGTGTGTGCACGCGCACTATAGCGGGGATTAGGACTTCCACGGAAGCAGCAAAGAAGATGGCGGCGCCGAACGTGATTAATAGAGACGGTTCCACGCCAGATATAAACAAAATGACTGTAAAGCAGTTGACGTGCTATCTGCATGAAAGAAACATTACTACAACGGGCAAACGTAAACAGGAGCTGTTAGGGTTAGTGCGTAATGCCAAAATTATGAAATTAGACGTGGTTAAATCCGACAATCAACGCCACGAGGAAGACATCGCGTCATCCGTTGCTTGCCGACGTATAGAAAATATTGTTGTTCCGGACCCAAACGATCCAAGCCTTGTCTTTACGGAGAATTTAAGTTGCGTACCTTGCATAGTGTACAGTAATATTTATGAATATTTAGCTACCAAGAAAGAAGCCTACAAAGCTCTAGCCATGGGTTATGGCTTGTTTGCCAGACGGCCAGATTGATGGTGTCGAGATGTGCAGCATTCCCCGATGTCAAGCTTGCTACGTTAAGGTTAGAGTTTATAGCTATGAGACAGTTCTACAAATGGGCTCATTTTAAAGATATTTTTTATCCCCTTAAAAACTGATAGCCAGAATGTAATTTCATGAGGCTCGACTTCTACCAATCTTTAACTTGCAGCAGGTGTTTTGCAGTTTTGCAGAATTTACTGAAAAAAGTTTCTTGAAGTTTTTTTTATTTTAATTATTAATGGTTTTACAGTTTTGGAGTGAAGTAAAATTCAAATGCGTAAAAATCATAACCAGCACATAAATCCAAAACGAGATCGAGGTGACGGACATTTTAAGTAAAAAAAAAAAAATTTTGCCTCATGTGAGTCTTACGTAGTCAATGAAGGACTTCTACAGGCCATATTTAAATCCAAAAAAAGGGGCAAATGCATGTGCTTGTTTTGTAGCCATGCTTACACTATTTTTTTTATTCTAAAAAGAAATTTAAAAACATTTGCAGCCAGAAGTTAATGCTGTTGGGAAGGGTTTGGGTTTTTTGGGAGGGGGGGAGTAGGTGGCTACATATTTAATTAAAGTATTTTATTGGTTAAAATAAGACACGTACATCCACCATGTTTCTGTAGTTTTATTAGAATTTCTATTTTTTATTTTTAGGCCAAGTGTCTACCTGCTCAAAAACTTAGTGCCGTGCCTTATGCTGTTTGGGTGCTTGTAAGAAATTTGGAAGGCTCCGTGCACTCCGCAGAATGCACTTCTGTTACGAAGGTAATTGATTTTTATTGTTGCTAGATGGACACTAAATAGTATTTTCTAAGGCAGTACCGAACAGATTTTTTGCTGATCGGCAAAAATTGGATCAGCAAACAAAAAAAAAAACGACAGATTTAGATTTTTGCCAGGTCTTTGATAAAAAATAAATTCTGTTTCACACATGTTTTGCTACCTTTTGTTTTACTTTAGGCTAAGGTTACTAACGACAAATATTTACTTTTATTTGGGTAAAAAAAATATTCCAATGTTTGCAGTAGCCTACAAATTTGTTAGCCCACAAATTTGTGTGAGCCAGAACAAAAATTGTTAGAAATCGGTAGCGATCAGATCGGTACACCAATCAATTTGTGGCTGATCGGATCGAAATCTGTAAGGCAGAAAAAATGCTGATCGGTACAGCCTTAGAATTTTCTATGGACTTCACAGTTACCTCATTGCTTTGATACTCAAGGTTTTACCAAAACTAGTGATATCAATGGCATGCGTGTTGCAGAACCTTCCAGGTAGAAAAGATTATCTTTTTGTGAACTTGTTGGCTACTACGTACACATGGTGCTGTATTCTTTTTTAATGATTCTAACGTGGGCTACACTTCTACTGGTGTTAATGAAAGATTAATAACTATATGAAGTGCTGCAAATGAGGTTGATACGTGTGGAAAGTAAGCCTTCTAGTAAAAAATTAGGACTAGAAAATAAAACACTACTGTAGCCTTACCTTCATGCACTTTTTGTAAAAAGTAAAATTTAAGAAAACAAGTATTATGTAAGAATGGTGGCCTCTGCCTAGCATAGCTGCCAACAGTCTTTGTTTTTTCTTAACTTTAGAGGAAAAAAATCATTGTAGCTTCATTGTAATGATTATAATAGCATCTTTTTATTTTTTAACATTTTGTTAAGACTGATTATCTTTTTGGATTCCAGAGGGGATGGCGCATGCAAGCATGTGGCAGCACTTTTGTTTGGACTGGAATGGTACGCTAAAGAGTATTGTGGACCCTCATGCACAGACCAACCCTGTCAATGGATTCGACCTGCTGAAAAGAAACTGGATCCAGTGGTAGCATCAAAAGTAAAAATAGCTAAAGTAGAACATGGGAAAATTTGTGTACAAAAAGCTGATGCCCACTGGAGTGGGTACTCTCCAACGTTAGCACAAAAGCTAGTGGGTTTTTGGAAAATGTGAAAAAAGAACTGCTGGTGACAAATTCTGACACAGTCATCTTAAAAAGCTTGGTTCCTTCAAAAGACCTAATAGTTATGCCTGAATCAATGTCTGACTTAGCAACACGTTTTCGTCCCATTACAGCAGAGAATGTAACTGATTTTATAAAACACTTACTAACGTCTGTTGACAAGACCTACATAGAAAAGGTAGAGGTATTAACAAGAGGTCAGGCAGACAACAAACTGTGGCACCATTTCCGAAAATGCCGAATCACGGCTTCTATATGCCACACTATAACTCATATGAAGGAGTCAACCAGTCCTTCGAGAATTGTTAACACTGTACTTAGCAAGAACACTGAATTAAAGGTTGATGCAGTAAAATATGGCCGCCAATTTGAGCCTGTTGCTAGGAAATTATACCTGACACAATTCAAAGCTGCTCACAAGTGTGTGTTAAGCCTCATCTCCCCCCTCACAAGTGTGTAAAACTGAATGTACCTGGTCTTGTCATTTCATCTGTACCACCATTTGTAGACGCTTCACCGGACGGGTTGGTTCAGTGCAAATGCTGCGGTGTAAGACTTATAGAGATAAAATGCCCATACAGTAAGCGATTGATTAGTCCTACAGATGCCTGCAGTGATCCTCAATTTCAATGTTCTCAGGTAAATGGTACCCTGCAGTTGAAGCGTACTTCTAGCTGGTACACCCAGGTTCAAGTACAGTTAGATGTGACTGGCAAGATCGTATGTGACTTTGTGATTTTTTGTGGGAAAACCATTGCAGTAGAAACTTTCAAATTTGCTGAGGCATTTTGGTTAACCATTCACCCCAAACTAGAATCCTTCTTTTGTAAACATATTGTTGCCGAGCTGTAAAATAGGCCAACAGTGATGATGTGCCAAACTGCAGATAGTAATATGAGCTTCACGCATAAAATTATCTCATTTGTAAATATGTAACAGCATTAGTAAACCCTAATTTCATATTTGCAGGATGCCATATTTCTACGTGATTATAGTTGTACTACATTGAGTTTGTAAAATGTTTTGTTTTCGGCTTCACCTTAAAATGTAAGTATTCCTCTAGTGCTTGCAATGGGAAATGTTCCAACTAAGTAGTCCAATGGTTGTTCAGAGCACAATTCACCAATGGCTGTTTAAAGTGCAAGGCAAATCTAAAAATTCTATGTTCACACAAGATACCATCAGTGACACTAGTGATTTGATGCATCTACATCTTAAATTTAAGTAGTTCATTCTCGAATCCTATGGAAGTTTCTGGTCATAAACTGAAGGTTCACATGCATTAGTATGATGTCACTAGCAGACAAAAATTAACCACTGAACATGTTGCAAAAATGTACTAAAACTGTCTGGAACAAGCATTCTAAATTTCCTTATTTAAAGCATAGCATAAAATTATATTTACGTGTAAAAATTACTTTGTTGAACGTGATTTATACAGAAACTTTTATACTTAGCCCAGGCAAGGTAGGGCAGGATTAGGGGTTTGAATAACATCTCTGTAATGTGTGGTGCAGTGGCAACCCGGACCACTGCACTGTGACTGAGGTTGGCGCTAATGACCAAGTTGTCGACGCGCCATTAAGCCTCATTCCCCCCCCCCCCCAGGCAAGGTAGGCATCGTACCAAAAGTATATATTAATACTCGCTCGCACACTTTTTTGTTCACACTAACTTAAAAAAAAATTATAAACTTAAACATGTTCGGCATTCAGTCCCTCCCTGGTTTTTGAGAACATATTTTGTTTTTCATAATTACAGTACCAGATGATATAAAATTTATTAAAAAAGAAATATTAGTGCACTTCCTTACAATAAATATGCAGATAACATACAGATGTCCATGCTTGCATTTTGTTTTGTAGCCTACTTTTATTTTAAAACTGGTCTCCATTTTCTGTTGATAAAAATTTCTTCGTATAAAACATAAATACAGTTCAAGTTTCTTCCGGACAGTTTTCAGTCTTTTTCAAAATCTTTTTAGTTTTAGTGCAATTCCATACCAAGAAAATTATTTTATCAACAGAAAATGGGAACTAGTTTTCAAATATAATGAGTAGGGTACAAAAAAAATGCACTTAAACCCACTTTGTGTTCAGAAAAAACATGTTCACAAATAACTTTTTTAATAGATTTGTACGATCTGATACTGTAATCATGAAAAACAAAAATGTTTGATCTAAAAAAAATGATCGGGGATGGCCTGAGTGCCCAACATTTTTTTTGGCACACCCTAAACCCTACTTTTTGAGTTGGTGTGATCAAATGTAAACGAGCGAGTATTATTATATACTTTTGGTTTGATTTATTCTGAGCCCAGGAAATGAAGGAAGGCAAGTTTCAGTACAAATCACGTGCAACATAGTAAATATGTAAAATTATATTTATATACAAAAATTACTTTTAATAACAAATTTGAGATTACAGGTTTCAACTATTTTGTTTATTACAATACATTTTCTTACACAAATTTTGACAGATAGCCTATTAATTCTTTATTTTAAACAGTACCACTGGCCATGCCATACAGTAAAGGCATAGCAGCTCATGTTGGATCGCCCTTGCAATCTGTTCAATGCCACTCACTCTTGTAAGCTGAACATTTCTTACCATAGACTTACTATTTTCTACTAATGTGCCAGTAGGCTTCACTTAAAAAATTCATTAATGCAATTCATTCATTTTCAGGAAATGTGAGAAATAAAAAGGTGATAAATACTCTACGCTGAGTCCACTATTGTTGCTAAGTTTAAACATGTACAAAACAAATACAAGCAGGCCAACATTTCAGTATTTTCCTCTCTTTCAAACATCAGTGATAGCAAAAGTTAACATTGTGTTGGAAGATTATTTACTCATTTTTAATGCCGGGCTGCACAGATATTGTAAAAACAAGTAGCATACAACAAATTAAAACTAAAAAAACATTCCAGTTTGTGCTTGTACTTTTAACTCTTAAGTTTGGATTTTAAGCATTTTTTTGTTTTTAAATTTTCAGAAAATAATTTTAATAAACAAAATTAGGGCAAGTTTAGGTTTCGTTGCAGGCATGCATTATTACAATTTACAAGTAGCCCGCGCAAGAAGAGAGCAGGATAAAATTACGCATTTTTTCAATTTTCTAAAACCAGAACCAACTTTTAACATTTAATGTAAATGTTCATAATCTTCCAAATTTTTTATCTTCTTCAGGCCCTTTGAGAGTTGTTTTTACTTATTTACGTCTCACTCCACGGTCTGTTGTTTTGCCGTTTTAATTCAAAGGGCCTGAAGAAGTTGCTGTAAGCAATAGAAAATTTGCAAGATTATGTGAACAATCTACAATGTGAAAGTAGGCGATTGCAGCTCGGAAATTTGTCCAGTAAATTAGATGGTGCGTTTCACAGTATCGTGAGCCTTTAACGTTTATAATTTTTAATAGGAATAAGCATACTAGAACTGTTTTTTGGCTTTTCGTTAGTAGGCCTAACTTGCATGCAAAATTTTATTTTCTCCCTCGTTACTCCATTTAGTGACTTGGAGTAATGTATACTACATATAGCCAAATTTTGTCCACTTTTTTCGTTACAGATGTTGATGGTAAACCCTGTTTAATATATGAAGTGTTTTTTTTTTACTTTAATTTGTTACTAAACTTTTATTTAAATTGCAAATTGCTACTGCTACAACCAACATCTGATCCAATAAAGGTTTGTGGGCAAGAGGGATTACACATTGAAAGATTCTAAAACTCTTCAAACTACGAATGGTTCGTTCCACATGAATTCGAACTGAAGCTATTTTTCGAGTCTCAATAGTTTCACGCTGTGTCAGCGTCCCTTTCATAGTGAACAGAGGCATGTTCAAATATGCTTTTTTGGCTAACAATACATCTCTTATTGTGAAACCTCGATCGGCCATCACAACATCACCTTCTTCAATAAGGTCTATAAACCCACTTCGTATTGTAATAGTCCTATCGGACACATTTCCATTCCACAGTTCGGAGATGAAACTAAAAGCTCCATTCGGCGTAATAGCAACTAGTGCTTTAACTGTGGTATGGTGTTTGTAATTTGAAAAAAAAACAATGATTGTGCTGTTGGGATACTTGGACTCTGCACAAAGAATTCGGTACAGTCAATTATTGCTCTAGTGTTTGGGTACTTACTTGGATTTAAAGGAGGGTGGCATGTTTTCCTTTATAATACTTGAAAGGGGCCAGGCTATTAATTGCTTAAAATGCAAGAACAAAAAATTAATCCAAGTTGCAAGTATGACCCCTACAGTAGTTGTAGTTACACCGAACCTCCACGCAATGTCAAAGTTTGGTACTCCAAGCATGAGCTTAACTAAGACAAGCAAAAACTCTTCCCAATAGCTTAATGATCGATTAGTATATGCCCGCCTTTTCCTGGGTCCACTTTTAGTATTTTTTTCTCCTCTCCAATATTTCAATCCTTCAACAGATTTTTTTACAATGTCAAATATCATGCGTAAAATTAACCCGTAAAATGTTTTACATTCTTGTCACTAGCTGAGATATGTTGACAAAATTTTTTCTTTAATATATTACCCTTGTTTTGTCTAGCTTTAACAGTATTTGTAAAATTGCATGGTTTTGGCTTTTCGCATCAGTTACTTTTTGGAACAAAGCTTCAGTGTCTTTAGACATCAGATCGGTTTGCACTCCACACGATACCGGTTGGCTTTCGTTTGATGTCGGCAAGCTGGCATAGTTGTGTTCAAAAAATGGAGGTGGAGTGCTTGTCGTGTCCAAAACTGGTACTCTCATCAAGCCTAAAACAAAAAAAGAAACAAAAATATAACCACTTATGGAATGGTACCTAGTATGTACCCATTTCATAAACAAACAATAATAAACGCAAGAATAGCTACAAATTAAATAAAAAAATAAGTAATAAATCTTTAAACGCGATTCCTGAGACGTAAACACATGAGCAGTTTTTTCAAGTACTAAGATTACAGTGACACCGCTAGGAGCGAGCGATGACCCCCCTAAATATTTTGCGCCCCAACCCAACACTTAGGTCACCAACAGAAAAAAAAAACTTGCAGACTAAACTTGAAATCAAGTCGATAAATGAGCTTTTATTTTTATTTATTTATTTATTTTTGCAGCAAGTTCACAACATAAATTAGGTGTAACCTAATTTAAGTGTTTATGGGGCGCATTTTACAAAAATAATGCACTGCATTGAATCTTACATTACGCTCTGGTTGAATTAAACGGAATACAAGTGCCTATTACGGCTGCCTTAAAAAAAGTCCTTGGCCCACTCCTTTTCCAGATGTGATCCAAGTCGCACCCCCTCCCCGGCCCAACAATTCAGTCCTGCCGCCGTCACTACGATTAGTTGCAGATTCAACCTCCGAGCCTTTTGGCTTTAAGGCCAGGCCTGTGATCGCTCGGGTGCTTTGTTCACTGGGCTCGATTCCCAGTGTATGCGTACCAAGCTCGCTTTTCACTTCACTTGTCTATTTCCCACTTATGCTAGAATGCATGATTTGGAGTTGAGGGGTTAAGTTACTTGAGAATTAAAATAATTCAAGTTAGCCTTCTTACATGTGGTACAATCATAGTGTATGTCCATTTCATTACTAATATCTGGAATTTCGTCGCATTCCATCGAAGTCACGGTATCTGCAACAGGGTCTGTGTGAAAGAATTTAAAAATTAATAAAGGGAAAATGAAAAGTGAAAACATGGCCTATAAAAAGTGAAAATGACGAGTGGTTGACATTTCTTGTGGTCTTAGTTAGGCTACAAACATCACGGTAGTGGGGGAAAGAGATATCAAAAGTAATAGGCTACCCAAATGGTAGGCCTGTTACTTTTCATGTCTCTTTCCCCCAGTCCCTAGCTGGTGTGTGCACATTATTTTTTTTAAATATGAGTTTGTAACTGATACTACAAGAAATGTGAACCACTGTAAAGGCTGAGATTTTCCCTATTTATAGGCTAAATTTTCACTTGTCTTGTTCCCTTTAGTAAGATTTTAATATCTTTCATACAGTGCCTGCTGCAAATACTGTGATTGAAATGACAAGCTGATTTAATACCAGACATTAGTAATGGGCGTACATTGCGATTCTACCATAGGAGTAGAACATGAAAAGTGAAAACTCAGCCTAAGAATGACCGTCTTTACACAGTAGTCCCAGTTACAAACTCTTATATAAAAAAGGTACACAAAGCAGGTAGGGACCACTTTAAAGTAGGTAAGAACATTCGTTAGCAACCCGTCCAGCCACAGTTCCACAGACGACCACCACTAATGTGTTAGGCAGGGACATTAGCTAGCAACCCTACCCCCTAATGTTGTTATGATCTGCTTTTTCCCCCCTTAGTCTGGGAAGGAATCATCATACTTATTGATTCACCCCCCACCCTCGCCCACCACCATCCAAATAAAAAAAACACACCCACACATTAGGCAATTTGATATTTTGGCCTAATGTGTGGTGTAATTTTTGGGTGCAGTTCCTCAGATGACCACCACCACTAACTTTTGTCGAAGGAAATTGTCCCAATTATGGGCCTAAAACTTTGGCCTAATGTGTTTTTTTTATTTGTGTGTGTGGGGGGGGGATGGATGGATAAGTAAGTATGATGATTCCTCCCCAGATTAAGAAAGAAAAAAGTTGGTCTATAACACACAGAGGATAATAACATTAGGGGAAGGGTTGCTAACTAATGCTCCTACTTAACAAGTTAGAGGTGGTCGTCTGGTGGAACTAGACCCCATTTGAAACTTTGGCGTAGCGTGTGTGTTTTTTTGGGGGGATGACGTGTGGGGAACTCAATAAGTATTAAGATATCTTCCCAGACTAAAAAAAAGTGTTTCTATAACACGCAGACCATCGGCTAATAACATTTGGGGAACGAGTTGCTAACTAATGTCGTACTTGAAAGAATGTATACCTTTAACGGATTTGTGGTGGTCGTCTGTGGAACTGAAACAGGGGTGGTGGTCGTACCTCCTCGTACAAAGCTAATCAAACAAAAACGAAGGTTAGTTAACATGCTTACCTGCGAATGTTGGGGCTTCCATACTGGCATCCGGGGACGTGTTGCAATCGATCGTTTCCCGGTTTGTAGTGACTTCTGATCGGCGCCGATTATTGCTCTGGCCGTAATTATTGTAAGCAAACAAAGTCGTATACGGATGTTCTTCGTTTGGTCCATTATTGCCGACGAAATGAAAAGAACAAACCGGTCATGCCTTGTTGGGTTAAAATTTTGGCGGCGTACTAAATCCAACCAGCGTTTACGTCTTGCCTTGTCTGCTTCTCTTGGAAACTGATAAAATTTAATGTTCTTTAAATGTGGATATTTCGCTGGATTAACTCGTTTTTTCGTGTCAGAATTACAGCCAAATGCCACACAGTAGTATTTTGTCATACTGACGGAAAAATAATACAAACTTCACCAAATCACAGCCTGTGTCTATGATGCGGCCATGCAGGCACTGAACACGTGCTGTGGAAAGTAACCGCGGAAGTGGGTGGCAGCGTGATTTGATCATGCGTGCGGGCTCTAACCCGTAAAATCCTGGGTAAAATCAGAAGTATCGTTTTCCCTCCTATTGTACGTACGCATGTACGTCCTGGCCTGCTGCAATGTGTTTGTTATGACATACACATGTACGTCACTGACGTTGAAGGGGTTAATTGCTAGTGTCATAACGTCAACCAACGTCAACCAATCATACAAATAGGCATAAAGAGTACACATTATATACATGAACGAATCTGTGTCAGACGCCAGTACCTCCGCCAACAATCTCTTATTCGATCCAATGACAGGTACATTACTTCTGCTTACCAAATAACACAAATTCGTTAATTAAAATTCTAGGTTATACTTTTAAGAAGGATACCAGTGTGTTGCACATACAATTATGATAACATACAAAAAACGACGAAGCTATTTGAAACTTCCATTTCATGTCATTTCTGAATGTTCCAAACTGCCATTGATTTCTAAGAAATCTGTGTTGTATTTGAATAGAGAATCGTCAACTGGTGTACACCCCAATTCCTCCATGTATAAAAAAAATACTTTTTTGTGATCACAATGGTTTTGTTTATTGAGCGGGTGCATACGACGTAGCACTACAACAATAGCTCTACGACAATAAAAATTATGCTTAGGCTGAAAGCGTAGTTCCGCCCACGGTTTATAGGCCTAAGCTGATTGGGGTTTCTTACATAAATAAATAAACTCTTCGCCTTCAGCCAACAGGAGTAAAAATAATTCTGTCGAACAGATGTTAGAGTAAACAACATTTGATACTTACTTGGTGTTACATCTTGTAGGAATACAGCCATTTCCACAAAAGAGAAAAATGGTGAACCCCGATTCGGCTGTCCTCTTTTTTTACATATGGTGTACCATCATCCAAACTTTATACCAACAAGCATGGAGCCGAATCAGTTAGCTGTCAGATAACCACTCAACTTTTGGAACAACACAAGTGAGTGTGTGTTAATAAGACTGCCAGGCATAGCAATACACAAGAGATTTAAGTCAGCAGAGAGATAGATGGGATGCACAAATAATAAATTATGTCTGGCCGTGGGGCACACAGATCCCCCTCATTTGTATGTGTCTTATCCCTGTACATACGAAATAAAAAACTATGGTCACCGACTATAGCGTAAAAAGAGAAATGGTAAGCACAACAAGCATAGATTTATGATGTGCTCCCAGCCGTAGCCATGGCACCAAGTACAACAACAGTATAAAGACAGAGTGTGGTACTGAATTCACAGCCTCACACGTCTTATACCAGCAATCAAGTATAGGTACCACGTATACATATACATATATACATATATAAATACATATACATATATAAAGAAATACAAATATTTCACAAACTTATGTCGCCATTTAGTTAGTGGACTGAAACGTGGTTAGATGTAACATTTTCTCAAAAAAGGTAAGTTCACCAACAAATGTAAGTTTAAACGCTACAGTACATAACTGGTTAACCTGTAGTTTTTTGTGGATTTATAAAAGTTACTAATATAAAATTGTTCAAATTAGTGGATAATCTCTGATCCATCCTTGCTGTTTCTTCAGCTGCAAATTATATCGTGATACAGTCCCTACGATTATCAATGTCAGGTGACATGCCCGCACACCTTCTAAAAAAACATAAGCTTTGCTGATGTATTCTTCCCACAACAGTGGCTACACAACGTTTTAATCTAATTCTACAATTCATTGAAATCCTCATCCATTTAGGGACTAATGACCTCACGCAATAAGGTACTAATTGGACCAGAATCAATGGGCATACATAGTTAAATACAAACTTGGCCAGTGTAACAACAACGATGTTAGGGACTGATGGCCTTACACAGTAAATGCTTTATTACTCATAACATTAGGGACAAGCGGTCTTTTACGATAAGTACTATGCTACCCATTAACTTGTGAGTCAAGTGGCCTTATACAATAAGGTCTCCACTGCCCATATCTTAAAAGGAATTAAGAAAAATGTTCAGGCTAAATTTTGTAGACAATTATGTATGGACAATGTTCGTACACAAAAGGATGAATATGAAGGGACAAATATCTTTACCCTTGGTATGGTAAAAGCAGCGGAGAAAAAAATAAAAGTTTTGTGAAATACGTATCAACTCATGTCCAATGACCTTAGAAGCTAAGGTCTCTGTGGGATTAATTTGATGACCTATTGTGCTGGTAATGCTAGGGATACCAATGAAAATAATAAATATTTTAGGAATTAAAAGCTTTAGATACTAAGTTGCCACATCTCTGAAGAAATTCTCAGGGTCCAAAAAGGGGACCAAGTAATCAGTAAGCTAGTAAGTTAGTAAGCAGTAAACAGTAAGCTAGTACTTTAGAAAAAACCCTTAGAAGTATAATAAAAAGGCTTAGCCTACAGTTTCACAATGCAAAAAGAAATGCTTTCTTCTCTAGGAGGTATGGTGAAACACTTCGCATATAGGAAAAAGTTGTACATCACTTACAGTGGCAATAAGAACTTATTGCTGTTGAACTTGCTTGTACTTGGGATACAACACACACATGTATCTTTTATCAGAGGACGTACCGAGATAGACCATAGGCTTTGTGCATAAGACAAAAAAACCTAAAAAATAAAGCACTTTATTGCTATTGCTGGGCACAATCTTGCTTATCGAAATCAACATGTGGCTCATAAGGGCCTGATGGGATCTGAAGGGCCTTGATTCTAAGTGGTTGGTTATTTTTGGGGTGGCTTTAATTGCTTTGGTTTGATGTCTTTGGTTACCTAGCTACAGGTGCCTGAGTATAGGCCAAAAAATGGCCAAACCTAGATGTAATTAGTACAAAGATAAAACCAACGGCATTCTCCTTTGAAACATTCATAAATAACATATCAATAGTGTACCAAAATATTGCTAGTGGAAAGCCAAAATTTCGCACTTTCACTGTTTTTTGTTGAAATACTGAATTCCCTTGCACATTTAGCCAAATTATATCACTAATTTATTGTTCATCTTAAAATTTCCTTTCCAATGGTAAGAGGGGGGAGATGAGGCTTAATGGCGCGTCGACAGCTTGGTCATTAGCGCCAACCTCAGTCACAGTGCAGTGGTCCGGGTTGCCACTGCACCACACATTACAGAGATATTATTCAAACCCCTAATCTAAATCTTGTCATACATCTGTACCTCCAATGGTAAGAGACATAACCGGAAGTAACTACCAGAAGTGATACTAATGTGTTAGTGAAAAGATGCCAATTTTTTTCAAAATGGTTTCTGAATATAACACTTTGAATTCCTTTTCACAGGTTGCGAAATTACAGCACTGTCTTTATAGGTCCTTTTGAAATTTCCTTTCCATGATACCAAACACAACCGGAAACACCTATCGGAAATGGTTTTAATGAATCATGATTTGTGCATAGTATATGCCGTGATGAAAATAATAGTGCCCAAAATTAAAGGCATTGTACCCTTTGTGTGAAAAGCATTGAATTTGGTATGGATGCACACGAAGGCTAACTGGAATAATAAGCTATAATAGAAAGATGAAAACTCCCTGGGGGACCTTAATTCCCCCAAAAAGGTTGTATGGCTGACTTGTTTTGTCTGCTTGGGTTTATTCTTGGTTTGACGTTTGTTCAGATTGTTCATGAAAGCTCCGTGCACTTGGTGTTCAGCTGTTGAGCTTCTTTTGTTTGGGGTGAGTGAACTAGTGATTCTTTCAGTAGTTTCCTGTCCTCCTGCTTTGGGGGTAGCTATGTTGGTTTCTTCACTACTATACCGAGTCACACTGTAGCCGTGTTTTCTTTTTTAATAATTTGTTCCCTTTCTCCATACTTTTGCTGGTTTGTGGCTTGTTCCAGCATGTGTAGGATGGGAAAAAATGTTTTTTTGTGTGTGTTTGAACAACAGAGTAGACAGGCACGAGTGCTACATCTCCCGTAAACTCTTCGGTCAGCGACGTACCATTTTATGACACTTTCTAGTTCCCCACCTGCAAACCCTGGGATTGGTCAGAGCATGCCTGTAGGGCACCCTGTCATCCAGGGATCGATCCCGGATGGCCACATAAACCAGGATGATGTGCCCATTCCACCATCCGACAATGATCTATCTTTCAGGCTGCTGACCAGACTGGAAGACTTCAGCATGAAGAAAGACATCGTTCTGTGAGAAACATAAATGCAAAGGTGGTCTCTGTTCCACCGTAGGTCACCGTTGGATTGGAAGAAAGATTTGGAGCATTTAAAGACATTTTTGAGGAGTGGACTTTAAAGTTTTTCCAGAAACAGCAAGCAATTCTTGACAGCCATTTTCCCCAGTGGATAGTAAAATAGTGAAAGTTACAGAAGTTTTGAGCAGCAAAATGGAGAAAGTGTTGGCTTCCTTCATTGACAATAACTACAATGAAGGCATTGAAGTGCCCAAAGTAAAAATCCCACTTGCAGAGACATCTACACCCCCTCCCACTTCTCCCTCACGTTTGACAATGCCACCGGGGCCCATTGTGTCCCTGGTAAGTCTAAACTTGGTGGTAAGGCATTTGTGACCCCCAACCCAATACCATCAAACCTTCCTCTGCAGCCGAGCTGTCGCCTTCGTTTTAAAATTTGAAACTGTTTAACTTTTGTAATTTACAATTTTTTAAATTTTTTTTTTTTAGTTTTAACATCGGATGGCAGTCAGTGACGACCAGATTGCCATTCCGGTTGTGTTAGGTACAAACCATATTATCATTATTATTATACGTAAATTTGAAATCCACTGAATTTGAATTGTTATCGGTACACCTGGAAGAGCAGGAGGCCACAGCTGCTGTAAAATTCCGCTGCCCCTCACACATGAGTGCTCTCCACCAGAATGTTACCGTTCGAAAAGGGAAAAAAAAACACCAGCTTAGAAAAAGTGTTGCTTCGAATATCTGGTCTAGTCCATGTGGAAACAAGAGTAGTGTGCAAAATTGTGAAAATCCTAGATACCCTTTGTCTCATGCTAAGGAGCTTTGTATGACCCAAAATAGAAAACAGACATGACGGACCAGAGGGAAGAGTGTACTTTCCTGGAATACTCAAGGGAGAGTGATCCATGACTGCACCTCGAAAACATCTCGGAGAGTTAAAAGGCTCACACAATAATTTTGGGAGGCTCCCACGTCCGGAACTTGTGGCCCAGCAACAACCCAATGTCCAGAATCTAGACATTTCCAGGCCTTAGAGCAAAAGATCTGAGTTCCAAACGTCATCTTTTGTTGGAGGTAGGGGATCCTCGGGGAACTTTGATTACGTATGTTGGATCTAATGATAATGCCAGAGGGATTATTTGACCAGGCATGATAAGAACTTTTGATCGTTACCAATACATTATTGATTTTATTTATTATTTTTATTGCTCTTATTATTTTTTTCTTTTACTTGTGGTGAAGTGTCAGTGATTTTCAATCCTTCTCTTTCCAGTCACATGTATGTGTGTGACAAAGTTACAAATTACAAATTGCTGATGAATCCCTGAAATGTGTGGTTTTGTTCATCCATGAATTTGTTGCTTCTCTGACTGCACGCTTTCTGCTAGCCTGTATTATCATTACCGGTTTGCTACCTAAAATTACATCAGCAAATCGACCCATTGATCAGAAGATTATGATCATTATTTATTAACAAATTATCCGTCAATAACCATTTCTCATTGGCTCAAAGGAGAGGGCCATTTGGGATGATCACACTCTCATGGCACGTGGTTGTATTCACCTTACCACCCTGGCACATGGCACGTGATTCTATACACCCTCGCACAAAATCACGCCTATCTTAAACCATGGGCAATGGCTGTTTGCTGTGATGTCACCATCAGTTAGCCAATGACGAACGAGAACAATGGCTGTTTGGCCTTTTGATTGGACTAGCCCAGTCACGTGATGTGCACGTCACAGCAAACAGCCATGGCGCATGGTATAGGTTATATTCCTTCTTTCATCTTAACATTGTTACAACGATGCTGTATAAATTTCGTATTTGCACAGTTGCAACAATGCTCAACAATGGTTTCAACTTTTTCGGCATACTTATTCTGCACACTTGTTCTTTCACTTATTTCTCACACTGATTTTGCACACTTTTAGAATTCTTATAAGTATGACCATCTTTGTAACGCACTATGCTACTTTGGGAAGGGTCGGGCCTCTTTGGAAATGTATTGCAGGAGACTCAGGAGCACTCGCACTGGGCGACATAGAGGGAAAAGAAGCCTCAGCAAAGGGATCTTGTGGAATGCAGTACGCTTCCCCAGCAATATCAGAGTTACGGAAACTAGTGTTTTTTTTAAGAATTCGGAATAAATTTGAAACGTTTTTCTGCAACTTGGAGATGCAATAAAACAAGTGACTCCTGTTGGGGGGAGGGGGAAAATACCCCAGAAGCTAACGTTTTTCCAAAAAAGGGGTGGTAACCTAAAACGTTTTCCTGCAACTAAGCGATGCAATATTCACACAAATTCATTAGGTTTTTAAATAATGGTTTCCTAGTTTGTGGGAGGATCCAGAAAGCAAGGGTAGTTTTAAGGGAATCTACGTACATTAAAAACCTTTCCTGAAACGTTAATGCAATTTTCATACGAATTCATGTGAATTGTTCAATAAAGATTTTTTTAAATAAGGACCTCCTGTAGTGGGGGCCTCCCAGGAGATTCCCAGGTCCTCGGACAGCCCAATCGAACACTGCTTTGGATCACTACTTTGGATTTTCCACTGTGTTACATTCTAAACCTCCAACATTACTTTTTTTAATACCTGCAGCAGCTCTATCGTCGGCATTATTTGTTGATTCCGAAGTGCTCCTTCGGCGAACAAGGGAAATAGATTTTTCCCTGTCAGACTCCAACCAAACTTTAGTAACAATATCCCACATAGCGTGTCTGTTAAAGGCATATTGTTAAAGCATTGTTGCTCTGTGTAATAGACTGTTGCTTGATTCCGAATTTCCCCTTCGAGGAACAATAGAAACTGTTATATCATAGCAAACTGTTAAAACATTGTCGTTCGATTGTTGTTCGAGCTTTCGGAAAACTAGGAAATAAGAACTTCTTTCTTCTTATAATGGTATTTATGTTCGGCGCTGCTGCCATGCGAAATGAAGGTGAGGTAATAAGAAAGTTATAGCATGGTTTTTCAAAAATGGGCCAGTGTAAGCGGTTTAATTCACACTTTTGGTAGAACAATGTCCTCGGAGGTGTAGAACATCCTCGGGTGCTTGACTTCCTCGAACGATTCCATACCTCCACGGACGTTGATCTACCAAAAGTGTTCATTAAATCGCTCATACAGGCCCATTGTTGCAAAATCCATGGCATAACTATTACTTATTAATCGAACAGTTATTAAAATTCTGACATTTTTACCATTGCTGAATTTATTGTTAATTCTGTCAATCCTGGAGGTTCAAATTTGATTCTGCAGGATTTCACTTTCATAGGCATAGTTGATCGGGCTGAAACGTGCAGGAGACATTCACTATAAGTATTTTCTTGAGCTGATCATGTCGCTTGGCCTCAACCAGTTGTTTGATAAGCTTCCTGGGGTTGGGGCAATATCCTTGACCTTATCTTTACAAACGATGACATTTAGTATTCGATCTCTCTGTGACCACTTTGGCAACAGTCTCATGGTACTTTTTTCAGTAAATCTCACTACCATCGGGTGTTGTCAGGTTAGGTCCTATGTTTATGAGCAGGGGCTGGAAAGGCAATAGTGACATCAAAAAGGTCTGGAAATAACTTTGACAGATAAAATTGATAATCTGATTTTTTTATGTAGATTATGACATTAACCATGCATGGAACGGTTTACAAGCTCTCTGTCAGCTCATATTAAAGTTAGTGACAGACAGCCTAGACCGTGGAAGGCTCCCAATGGGGTTCAATTCCAATGGCATATTTTACAATTTTCCCCATATGAAACTCAGGTGGTGGAGGAAATATAAGTCGGATACGGACCAATATTCTCTTTTGTCCCACAACACTGCAAGCAAGCAATACTCTGATTCGATGGAAGCTAGGTACAAGGCTAGTGATGATCCTTGAATTTAAGAGAGAACTCTGCCTTGCTTTTTAAACTGCATCATAAATTGAACTCGTCATCCGGGTCACGTTCACCTCTTCGTGTTGGTGATTCCTACATTACTGCAAAGCATTATAAATCTGTGATTTTTGTGTGAAGATTTGCTTCTAACTCATTCGTTCATAATTGAAACCCCCTGGTCACGATGTCCCAGTTATCTAATCCTCGTCCATCTCTTTCACAGATTGCTTTCTCTACCTATTATGTGGTGCTTCACACTTTAATGAACCTTAGACCAAGCAAAGCTTGTGGACCGCAGTGTCTCTCTCAGCTTTCCAGCTCTAGGAACTTGTTAGTGTCATTTGCTACCCACTTTCTTAACTGTTTACTTTTTCTTTTAATCATGGGCTGCTCCCTGCATCATGGATAAATGCATATGTTGTTTCTATCTCTAAGAAGGGCTCCCCTCTGATGCTCTTAATTACAAACCAATTGTTTAGACTTGTGTGGCGTGTAAAGTTATGGAGTCCATGATCCGAGATTGTTTTGTTCATTTTTTTGGTGTTCACTGGGCTATTCCACAGGATCAATTTGGTTTTCTTTCATCACGGCCATTTACCCTTCAGCTTCTGTGTGCTCTCGACAGATCGACTAGTGTGCTTGATATTGGCATTCCGTTGGATGTTTATTTTGATTTCAAAAAAGCCTATCAATCGGTCGTAGATTGCAAACTGCTTTTGAAGCTTGACAGCTGTGGTGCCGCTGGGAAGCTTAAAGATTGTTTAATAGCCTATCTGATGGGATGAATCCAGAGTGTAATTGTGGAAGACGCCCTTTCCGACTGGACAATTCTCTTAAGCTGGGTCCCATAGAGGTCCGTTTTCGGTCCACTTGTCTTCGTAATTTGCTTAAATAATTTGATATTTCCTGATGATAATACTTTTCGGTTCAAATTAGCTGATGACCTTAGGATTGGTTTTGAAGACTCTACCCAGTCCTGGACTTCTTTCTTCTATCCGTGAGGTGGTTGATTGGTCACCAATCTGGCAGCTGCCTCTCTCCACCCAATAGTGCCACGTAGGAAACCAGAATAGATGTAGTAAGTAACTTTTGGGTAACGTGGTTCTCCCTTCTTTTCATAACGTGCAAGATCATGGAATTGGAGATCTTTTAACCTGATATCCAGTCACCATTGCGGGGTGGTTTGCACCTCTGACTAACCTCGTTGTGCTGTGATTAAGAGATGCTCTTCCTTGAGGAAAGTTCAACATTCGTATGGGCTTTCAAGGATCGTGTTTGGCCCATTTTTGATGACATCACTCTGGTCGAGTCGTCGTACTTGGCTCAGGACATCAATCTGGTTGAGGGAGTTCAACGAAGGCTCATGAAGGCCTGCATGGCCCTTGTGATATCAGCTATGAGAATCGACTCGTCGGGTTGGGCCATGAGCTTCTTGTGTTTCGACGTATAAAATTTGACCTGATTTTGGCTTATAAAATTCTATACATCTGTATCTCGGTTGACCTCCCTTTTTTGACCTTTGACATAACTTGATCAATACCATGGGTCCTGTTTGAAAACTCACCGTCCAGCCTTCTCATTTGGACTGTCTACAGCTTTTTTTTCTGTTCTTGTTGTGCCAATTTCGAACGCCCTTAGTAGTAAAACGGTGGGGGTATCTTTGGTCGCCGGTTTCTGCTGGGGGGTTTATGTAGGGAGTGAGATTACAGATTTTTGAAACGACTACTTCTACCTTCCACATCAAATCTGGTTGATGGCTTTCTTACTTAATCTGTGAGCATTTTAGGTGGTTCACAACCCTTCTGTTTTCTGCCAACGAGTAGTTGCAAACTGTGTTATTATATTATATAGAAAACAATTTAAACCTATGTACAATGCAAATAGATGAGGAACTGACGGTAGTACCTACCTAGAATTCTCCATTAATTGCTTGATAGGCCTTTCAGAACTCCAGTGATTAATAGTTCTACGCAATAATAAATGATCACCTAGCTGTGCCTTGGACCTGAAACTAAACATACACTATGGTTAAACAGCACTGTTCTTTCTACAGCATGCCAACTTGTTAATATCACAAATTAAACAATACTGACCACCATAGCAAGGAGCAATTTCAGCTCGGGACTACCATTACATTTGCTTACATATAATGATTACATGTGTTTACCCTCATACCCAGAAACGAAAAGTGATAAATTGTTTTGGCTTTCAAATCTAACAATTTCGCTAATTGGAATTGGGTACGAAATTCCAGTGAAGTACAAATTAACTCTGCAAGGACTGTAATTGCTCACTCTAATTGCAAACTGTAATTGCACTGTAATTGCACACCCGCTAAAATAGAATACAACAAACAATTACGGTCTCTACACTTGATATTCACAACAGCACATTTGCCTGTTTTATAGTTATCAAGTTCAATATGACGACAACTGTCAGTGTGATATATGTATCGACCAACATGTATAACAAATTTGTCAATGTGTAAGACTACCCAGCCCAAACCGCGTTCATGAAATTTGTCCAGCTGATGTAATAATTTCTCAACAGTAGCTTTGATTTCCGTATCAATGTCAAGCGGTAAGACTAATGGATGAATTGAACTACACAAAGAAAGGGTATCCATATTTTCACCTATTACTCTGCATCCATCCAATAAATGTCACCTGGCTGAAATGGTTTAAAATCGATGTCGCCAGCGCTTTGAGATCCGCAACGGAGGTCTGTCACATATTGTTATACGCCCGTGGTGTGAAGGCTCTCTGTAAATGTACTTGTTGCAAAATAGGATAAGGTGATCGCTTCTACATGAAACTATGGGGGTGTGTGTTTTTGGCTGTTGCTCATCAATGTTATACCAAACATGTCACTTTTGTTTTATAAAAACTCGAGGGTAATTACGGCACCTTACCTGGTGGTGTCTTTGATGTCAACATAAGGCCATACCTGTTTGGTGCTTACACCACTACCTAGGACACATATTGTTTTGTTTCTAAGCAGTTCTCACGTGTCTGTTCTAGCAACTATGTACGGTGCAAACATGGCAGCACTGCCTACATTCGAATGCTGTAATCTTGTGGTATGTGTCACTCCTCGAAAACAAAACAAAAAAGTCACATGAGCACAAGGAAAAAGGCGCACATGAGCGTGACGGTGCAATCAATAACAATTTATAGGCTGTTAAATAAAAAAATAAATATAAAAAATAACGTTACAGTATTACATTCCAAAAAAACGTTAGAAAAAAGCCAAAATCGGTACACGAAGCCGTCGTGGCATTGGATAGAAGCCAGTCTTTTAATATGTTAGGCTGGTTGTCCCTGGCAACGCATTAATACATAGCAAATGGAATAGTGTTGACTAACAGGCGTGTTGACAGTCTGAAGAGGCACGCTATTGTAGTACGTGTTCTTTGAACAACATTTCTTCAAATGTTGTTGAATAAAATTTGACAAACGCAGTAATCCAGAAGGGACATAATATTTACAAAGACCAACAACCTCCCAGTGACTGCCTTATACTTTGCAGCTAACCAAATTAATTATGCTCCATCCACGGCCAGAGGGTAGATAATTGAAAGGGGAGATGACTACAAATGGGTCGCAACTCCCCTTTCAAATGTCATTAATTTCTGCACAATTAATTCTGTGGACAGAAGGTTCTACTCCCCCAACGATGCGTTTCTCTTCTGAGAATGAGAGCCGTGACGTTATGTATAAGTGCCGAAGCATAATATAAATAGTTTTAAAATGCTATTAATGAGACGTGACTCGTTATCAGTGCTTTAATCCAGCATATGATCAAAACAAAACAGACAAGTACCTCCCGTACCAAAACCAGAGAATGAAATGCAATTCTAGCATTGAGAAAAGGAATGCCCAACCAGAAAAAAAAATCCCATACAAGCGTTGGCATAGTTGGATCTGCTAAAATCACACGTCAGTGGTTTCCCGTTTACAGTTTCTCCATTCACAAAAACAGTTAAAGTTTAAAACAAAACTGATTCAAAGTAAAAAAGTTTCGTTACCGTACTCAATTATAGGCTTTCTGTCTAACCATACGTGTCGCCACTTGGGAAGTAATGTAGCCGTTAAAATTGTTGTCACTATGGCCACTGTGCGGACCAGCCATGAGAGTATCGAGGACCACGATAGCAGTTCTTATGTAAGCCTCAGCATAAACTTCCATGTTAAACATCAAATTTTGAAATCCTATAGTTCCTCCCTGCATTGCAATAGACCAACGGAGTTCGGTATTTGGGGTTGTGTCGTATCTATTTCACTGCATTACAAATTTTAATGACATCAATCGAACCGTTTGGCATCCACATTGTGTATGACTACCCAGACCGAGACGCGTAATGAAATTTGTCCAGCTCATGTAATAATTATCAACAGTAGCTTTAAATTCCTCACAAATGTCGAGTGGTGAGATTAATCGACGAATTGAACTACACAAAGAAAGGGGTATTCACACCTTTCCCCATTAATCTACATCTTCTCTGACATATATGTTTAGTTGTTATTGTTCTTGGGATTCTTTGCACTCACGTGGAGTTCGAACCTACGAACCAATTTTCAAGTTCTACAGCTTAAAAGATAGGTATAGACATGGTCTAATGCCTTTGAATGCCATTTTAATGTGACTACTATATTCTTGTGATGGAAAGCCAAATGGGTTAGAATTTTGCTCTCACCTAGGGATCGAACCAATAAACTGATATTTCAATTTTTATAGCTTAGTGTATGTATTAACAATGACCTATGAACTTATAATAACTTATGAATGCGATTTTACTGTGACTGCAATATTCTCGTCGGCAGAGCATTTATTTTGTAGAGGACTGGGCAGAATTCAACATGTGGAGTCCACAAATTGTTGCAAATCCAACTAAATTCATAATATTTGGTATACAAGTCTTTCTTAGCAGTCAAATCAAACTAGCCACGGATCCCCATGAAATATCCCCCTAAAACCCCCAGTGCCTCCCAGCAACCCTCTGTGTCTCCTCCCATAGGCATGGAAAACAAATTCATGCTTGTCAAGCTAAAAGCATGAAATTTTGTGCACAAGCCACTCTTAGCACCACAAATCGAACCGGCCATGGTTCCCCCTAAAATATCCCAAGGACCGTCAGCTTCCCCCACACCACCCTCATGTCCCCCTAAAGCTTGACCAAATACTTTCAAATCGAGCTAAAAGCATGAAATTTGGTACACAAATAATTCATAGCATAACAAATCTACATCCATAGAACCGCATAAAGTACTAGGATCTGTTAACTCTATTATAGGTGCAAGTATTCAGATAAAAGTGAAATTATCGTTAATGATGCACAAAGTGATGCTTGAGGTCAGTCTTATTTATAATAGTATACGTTGCATAATGAGGTTGTAGTCAGACATCTAAAAGTCCACATTCGTACTGGTCATTGTGTATGAGTTCCTGTTGGTGGCTGACATTCAAAACGAGTGAGGCAGCTGGGTACCTTTTGCTTCTTTCCCATAAATCAGCAGTGTTTTAAAAAATCGCTTTATAACCATAATTATCGTTACTACCTGTAGCTAAGCTACCGTTTAGAGTGAGGTCAACCTGCAAGAATATAACGTGCAACCATAGCTAGATAGGGATCACATCATCACCTCGGTCAACATGAGCCTTACGCCAGGTGGTTTCATGAGTTTTAACTTGAGACAGACCAATGTATGTGTCAGGTCTACGCAATCTTTCCTGCTAGGTATAGTTAAGTCCAACACATCCTGCCAGGTGAGTTAAGTCTAACAGCATAGGAGCAACAGAAAATAAATCGAGCAAACTAAAAAGGCATTTGCAAGAGGAGGATTGAATGAACGAAATTGTTGTGCTTTATGAGCAGAGTGGAGGGACGTGCGTAGCTCATCTATACTAGTCCAAACACGTTCTTACAGTGTTTTTCAACCTTTTTACTTACAATTAGTTGGCCGCCTTGCAGCCTAGTCCTCTCACAATACCTCTAGTAGTTACTTTTAGTCTTACTTAACTACCTGTTTAAAGCTTTTACCGGAAAGCACGTTGGTACAGATCACAAGGCCTGTCTTTGCAATTTTACGACCAAAACAAGAACTAATTGGAACTGTGTTTGCTATAAGGAACAGCTAATCCCTGCTGAGAATTTCCGTTATAACTAGGTATTCCATCGCCAGTTTTCTCGACGTAATAATTGTTGTACATACACCTCCCCATCACGACAATGTGATTTAAATGGAGGGAAGGTATAAGCAATTTGTACAGTGGCATCATTGATATCTATGGCATAAATGCAGAATGCAAACAACTCTCCGTACCTGGCATATAATACGGAGCTCCCAGTATGAATTCAGTTATCTATTTCTATGTATTAAAAATAAAGGTCTGTAACGGGAAATAATAAAGGCAGCAAATTTCTATCCTAGTGTTTTCCCCACTCTCACCTTTGACAAGGACTATTCTTAATAATGTAACTAGCACATCATCTATTAGCTGCGGTTGGATGATATAAGTGTACACGTAAACGGCTTGTATATGTATTGTAATTATTTCTTCGACCAGGAATATAGTGCGCACGATCGTCTCTTCTTTTTCCGTCAGATTTTGTTATTTATCATAGTGAAACCCATATCGATCTGCCAGTTTAATAAAAACAATAATATAATAATATGTAGAGACGATGCTCGAGGCATCCACCCACCCAAATTCCCCGGCGGCAGATGTTAAGTTGAAGAAGTACCACCATTATAACAGTTGTTTTTTGCCGTATGAGGGAGGAAACCGGAGTACCCGGAGGAAACCCGCGTGCAACGGGCGGGAAACAACCGGAGAAAAATCCGTACATATACACTTCTCATCGCCAGGATCGAACCCGGGTCTGTAGGAAGCCAGAGATGTACAGCTGGGACCAATACGCCTATCGAATCTGACGCCCCAGTGATCGCAGCTACCCGTGCACCCACTAGGGGATAACCCACTTTAGGAGACTACCTAATTAATTGGCGAAAAAAATGTATGGATTGACACCATAAGATCTTTTGGCTGGTCATCTCCTTCTCCGTACATTGGGCTTTCAACTTTTTCACTTCACATCCTCACGTCTTGATTTCTTCCTTAATCTTTGTCATTAAAGCCTTCAAGCTATCGTAACGTAAAGTTTTCTTCAGTTGGGACTAACTAACTAGGTGGTCCACCATCATCACGTAAAGAGTACGGATCTCTGTAGGTTACCTGTAAGACATCGCCAAAAAACTAACTTTATTGGCTTTACAGTGCAGCATAATACTGCTAATTTGAATAAAAGAATTAGGAAATGGAATGTACAGTAAAGCATTTGCACGTCGTAACTCGAATCCAGCTCGAGAGAAGATGCCAAATTAAGTAGTATAATTTTGTAAAGTGTTATTTGGAAAGTTATTTGTTAGCTTGTTGCTATTAGAAAGAAAATTGAGCCAAATTCCGTTGCTCATTTAGTGAATACGTCAATAACAGTAAGCAACCAACTGTACCCATCAATAAATAAGTATTAAATTGGAAACGTCTACCAAATCTGAATAAAAACGCCATAAGGCCCACTGACATGCACCTTATACGAAGGAAATTACAATTTATGTGGTTGAAATTAAGTCTCTTCACCACCCAGACTATCTTCAATAAATTTTAATTGACTCACTGTTTCCACTCTTGCCAAACACTGCACCAAAAATTCTATGTGGCTCGGTATCATTTTAGCCATTACTGTTACTCGAGACGCTTAAGTGAGTGAATGAATAAATGAAATATATTTAGTTATGGCCATCACTTAAAAAAGATTCCTTCCCTTCTTGGTCGACTGTAGAAAGTAGTGCTTGATATGGTGCATGGTGAGATAATTTAAAATCAGTGTTGATGTTGCTACTGCCAGCTTGCTACAAAACTTGGATTGAATCGACTTTAGTAGCATTCTTTTTATTAGATATGAGTCATTTTTACACATCCATTCCAGGCACATTTTCATATCTTTTGGAATGTTTTATGCCCATAATTCTGCCCAATATGAGTCTGCTCGGTATAACAGAACCATTGTTATTGAGCAAGTGTCTGCTGTTTTTGTATTGTACAGTGCCATTCTTTAGGAAACGTGAAATCCTGCTTCTATATATGAGCAGCACCCTGCTAAAGTCTCGCCCGTGCTGTTCTACCATAGCTTATTACCATAGCTTACAGCATGTACCATAGCATAGGTTTCTGGACCCAAAGCGGCCAACACCCTCGAGTGGGGTGGGGTGGAGGCTTGCTCTATGGCAGAGGCTGCGGCTGGTACTGAGAGCACAAGGGTAGAGCCAGTTAATGACACTAATACTACTTTAACTAGATCATCCAAATAACGGATATTTACATCTAAATAATGATATAAAGTTTATGTCTGAGAATTGCTTAAGGCAAACGACCATCGAGAATGTTAAAAATTAGGACAGAGATTACATATAGAAGTTTGTGGCAGTCTAGTAATGATTTCTTGAAGCCTGGTTAACAAGCGTTTCAAGATTAATTCGTGCTCTGGTGTGTTTTTCTCGAAACAAGATTTGGACCTTGGCCAAGTCGAGGGTGTGGCCTGTTGCGTATTTGTCAGGCGACTTTCATGTTAAAAGGCAGTGTTGCACTAAAGAGTTTGATTCGACTTTTAACTTGAAGTTTGATTTATGGGATGCTATACGTTCCTTAAGTTTTTGTAGGCATCGTCATACATGTGTAGCAGTACAGTTGGCTCCGTACTCGGAATTCGATAAACAGTATTGCGTGTGGAAAACTTGTCGTCTGATTTGTTATTGTTTTTATTTGCATGTTCCATGGTCAGCTGCTTAATATTTTGGTGGCTGTTTGAAACATGTCGGATTTATTGATGTAAAGTTTTTTCTTAAGGACTTCAGAGATGCCTTTGAAGTAAGGCAGAGCAATGAAATTCGTAAAAAGGAGAGGGGCCGTTTTGGAGGTCAAAGATTTTGAAATTAATTTTTAAACGTACCCGAGTGGGAACCATTTCTCAACATACTTTTGCAAGACATATTGAAATTCATGCTGCAATAAGTCAGCATTACTGGTGTGTGACACAACACGTTTGACTTCATTTATTAGTACATTACTTTTGTAGTGGGCATCAACATAGGAGTTGTAATGTAGGGTGCGAGTCGACTGCTTACTTTTTCTGAAGTGTGTGAATTCGATTAGACTATTATGGTTAATAATGACGCTCATATCTAAAAATGGGATGGCATTGTTTTTAGAGGACTCCATAGTGTAAGTCAGTGATTTAGTGATGCTGTTGAGAAAATCAAGGATTAATAACTTAAGTCGTGTTGGTAGAAGTGCTAAACTATCGTTGATGTAACGCTTGTAATACTTAATTTTGTGGAATTTGTCTACCAATTTATAGTCGACTGCATTCAGGACTATGTCACAGAAGAAAGTTGAAAGTGGGCTTCCCATCGGTACGCCATTGAATTGTTGGTAATATTTGCCTCCATACTCAAAGAAGGTGGTTGAGTATTTTTATGTAGCACTGTTGGGTTTGCCTTCACACAATCTGTTACCGTGCTTTTTACTCCATTCCTATTCGTCATAACAGTAAAACACCAAAGAGAGCATGGGAATTATGAGCTTTTGAGAGACAAGTATTAGTTGGATAACAGCTCAACTCTTCCTCACAAAAGTCTAACCAGCAAAAATATGAGTACTCTGGAATAAATTAGATGAACTTGCATTACTGACAAACGATATCTTCTTAGTGACAGCACTTAGTGGTAGCACTATTCTAGTTTTCATTTAACCTTTGAATTATTAGTAGGTGCGATTAACTTGGCTAATAGGATTAACCTTGGCGGCATTTCCCTGGTTGAATGATATCACTACTTAGAAAGGCCGACTTTCGTAAACTTGGCGGCTTCTCTTATACCAGTTTTGGTTTTTGGGTGGATAATTAAATTACTCTTCAAATAGGATTATGTTCATCACTCTAATTTTATTTTTTATCTTCAAATACGAGAAAAACTGCTCTGACAATGCTCTGATTATGTCAGCGTTTGATCAAACATACAAGAAATTATTCAAAATTTAACTGTACAAAATAACATATAAACTAACGACATATGTTGCATGTTGCACCATTTACTTAGCACCAACAACGTGACACATTCACCTCAAAATTGGTATGGTCAACTGGTTGGATTCCCAATAAAAGTATACGTTTTGAAAGGGTGAAAAACATTCACTCTCTTGAATCGGGTTTTGGGGCAGAATTTAGAGAGCAAAGCGAGCACCCCCTAATATTAGACCTTTTTGATATAAAAGTAACCCTTTTTACTGTAAGCAAATTTCACACATTCGAATTATGAGAACTATGCCTCCACCAGTTTA
This sequence comes from Lithobius niger, assembly GCA_023313725.1. Taxonomy (NCBI): domain Eukaryota; kingdom Metazoa; phylum Arthropoda; class Chilopoda; order Lithobiomorpha; family Lithobiidae; genus Lithobius; species Lithobius niger. The sequence continues at coordinate 68,605 of JAHWFP010259831.1, forward strand.
TCGAATTTGTGACATGTAAGAGATTGAATAAATTATATGAAGCATGAATCAATGCCAGTAAAATTAGTAATGTGCATGAAGTGGTTAGTTATTATTATTATTGATATTGATATTGCTCAACAGAACTCCTGAATGGAATAATATACTATATAAATATATACTATATAAATATAAATATATATATAAAGGATTTCTGCCCCTGGCCTTGGCTGTAAGATTTGCATAGTAGTGTTGTTTCACAGTGGACTAAAACAATATTGATGCGAATGGGTCAAACGTTGCAAAAGTTGTCCAAGAACAACATATCAGCCATATTATGGTCGAGTCATGCATCTTCATTTTAGTGATAGAAAGATCTGTTGAAATTTGATTGTTATATGGGAATGTAATAGCAACCATTTTGTTCAACCTATGTACGAGAAAGGATAACAGCCAAAATTCATAAAGAAATGAAGTGTGATGCGGGGGATAAGCTAGACCTGAAATTCTAAAATTATTGTGCTTACACCAGTCCCTACATTTACACTAAGGAACTACCCTCCAGATGGAATTATATTTTAAAATGTCCCAATAGCAAATTTACCACAGTGACAAGAAACACTTTAATAGTAAAATGCTAAAAGGTTTGTCAATCCTGTTCCTCACGGTGCTTAGTCAACTTCAGCAGAAAAGCTTTTAACATTCACCTAAATTTTGAATTTGAAACGTTTGCTGTCACTGTGGATGAATTGCTATTGGCACCTTTTTAAAATACCGACATCCAGCCTCACACTATAAGAATATTTCATTCTTCCTATCATTAGGATGGTGAACCATACCTGTGATACTATTCCAACGTGTTAGCTAAGAAAAACACCATTTGAACGAGTATTGCAGCAAATCACAGACCTATGTATGTGGCTGATACACCAATGCAGGATATTTGCTATTTCATGTGTCATCACGCACTGAACATTCATAACTCGGTAGCTTCCCTGCTTTCTGACAAACAAGTTTATGTACATAATTACTCCTAACGTCACACTAGTCTGCAACCTGTTCCTAAGTTTTCCTGATGCAGGCTATGCTGCCGATGTCACAGACTATCACTCAACTTTGGGAATTGCTGTGACTTTTACATGTGTAACTGTTCTCTCATATACGAACAAATGTAAGAGTCTAGTTGTCAGTAGTATAGTATATGGTGCAAAACAGGCCCTTTTGAACAGACCCCCTCCCAGGAAACCCCTCGAGTATATTTTTTCCCAACTGTATTTTTGTGAGGGTGGTGCATGTATTATGTACATTTATACACAACGCTGTTTCTTAGTGGTTTTGAGTGGGAGAGCAGATACCAAATAACAGAATCTTACAAAAAAAAACATTCTTTCATGTGAGAAATAGGTTGTGTAATCATTAATATGACGTAAAAATGTAACAAATTCCGACATATAAGGAAGATATCTCTCGTAGATCAGATAAGCTTACTTGTCTTCCGGTGTTCATGTCATAAAAAAGAAATATTTTTTGGTCTGTCCTTGACATTTCTAATGAAATTGTGTTTGACTTTTCCAGTCAAATATTCCATTTAGACAGGCGTAAAACTGGTTGGGAAAGAATTTCTTTGGAGAAAATTTGTCGAGTTGGATTTGGTCAATTTTTTGGGAAGTATAAAAGGATGGTAGATTGAACTTCAGTCATTCTTAAGTCGGAGTCTGCCAAAGGAGGTTATGCTGAAGAAGTCACCACCTGGACCATAGGAGGGATGAAGAATGCCTGGGTAAGTAGTTTTATATCATTATATATTTATAATTCATAATTTATAATATAATCTTACATTATATTATTATATTATAGTTTCCTTTGTGTCTTATTAAATTATTGGTTAGAGCAATGAGAAATTACTTAATGCAGTTTAGCGGTTTTCTAAACTTTGACTGAATTTGACACTTTGTTATATTATTTTATTAAGATAGCCTAGTAGTTTTAAATCAATATTTTTTCTACCTAAGTAATAAGTGGTTGGTAGGAGTAGGCGTATTTAGGACCAATGGTTGGAGGGGGGAGGGAGGAAAGCTCATCCCAGCTTTTAGTCAAAATTTTCAGGGTTTATTTAATTTTTAATCGTTTTTGATATCTTGACGTAGTATTTTAGCAACATAGGCACGTTGTTGGTAGTAATTTAACGAGCACAAGACCGGACTGGCCAAATAACAGAAACTTTAGTTTGTTTGTGGCTCCATTCTACTAAATTATAGCCACCAAGTTTATGCCTATAAATGTCAGTTGATCACTTAAAATCAAGATGCTGTCACTCACAGAGATTTCTAGGTAGACTGTTTCACCTTTGTCTGGGCTTGTCATTAGAGAATGCCATGTGAATAACAACAACAAGGCCACTTGTTGGTAGTGCCTTCTTGGTTTCTAAGATTTAGTAGAATGGAGCCTCAAGCAAGCTGAAGTTTCTGTTGTTTAGTTACACTGGTTTCGTGCATGGAAATATAGCCTGACAGTTTTAAATCATCGGCGATATAAGAGAAAAGGTTTGACAAATCTTTTTAAAGGGTTTTAGTGTTCAAAATTTTAACCGAAGGTAATAATGTGTCAAGCGAATGTTGGTAAGAATGTTTTCCTCCTCCCATCCCCCACCTCTCTCCTTTGTATGCTGTAAAGTTTCACGTGCTGTATGTGTCTATGCTTTTGTTTTGTATTTTTAATTTTTACCACCCCCTTTTTTTATTGTCACCTTACAATTATCAGTCATTGTAATTAATATAGTTATCGTTGTGAAATAGTTATTAATTTTGCACGTATTTTAGTGCAGTTATAACACATTCCTTCGACCAGAATGCCGCTTGCCGGTTGTCTTGGACAATATCGTGTCAAGATTTGAAAATCAAATGTAAAAAAATGGGTTTTAACTGGAGACAAACAAAGCTAACTTAAAAAATCAAATGTAAGCCAGAAATGTCTGCCTAAGCTGTTGGCTGTTTCTGGGTATAACGTTAAAGTAAAAAAAATAACTAACCTTTGGCTTTGTTCTTGTGTCCATTGTCGCGTTTTTTCACAAGTAGTTTTGGAAAAACATGTTCCACAAACTTTTACGATGCCTGATCGATCGCATGCTTGTTGTCGTTTTGTATGCTATTTGCAAGCGAGTTCTTAATGCTTGACGTTTTATTTCCGTTTAGTGTTGATAAGATATTCGGCCGGGAATCTTCCTTGCCAAGAACTAAACATGGATGCAAACCTATTTGTGTTGCCTTTTGGACTTAAATGTTATTATGCCTAAGTTAGGCTAATTACAAACTAAAGAAAAGTAAAAAAAAAAGACAGTTTTTTTTTATCTTTTGTTAGTGGGTTAAGATGTAAAATTAACCAAAAGTTCCCTTTTGGAAAGTAAACTTTTTTTTTTGAAAATTGTCACGTTTTAAATTAATGCGTAACCATGGTATTCGAGGTGAGAATTTACTGTATATGTTAAACTTCCAAAAGAAAATTTCAGGTTTGAAATAGTAGTAACACCAAGAATTTTGCAAAATAATTTTTAAAAATTTTGTAGAAAATATTTTAGCAAAACTTGTTTCTACTTCAGCATATCCCCCCCCCCCCTCCTCCCTTTCAGGTGTTTTGTAATTTGTGATAACGAATCTCTGCTTTAATTTTTTGTTTGGTGGAAAGATATTGTCATCATAATAAGAGGATGAGTTTTAAACTATCTTTTTCGGATTTTGCTGGATGTTGATATCTACATTACATGTTATCTTCTCTTAGCCGCCATGAGTCACTTGTAGAGAACGCGAGGTTTGGTCACAATGGGCACTGTGGTTTATTGGGTACGTTAGGTCGCCTTTGTGTTTTGCCTGTCTCATTAGATCCCACCATTTGGGACATTATAAAAACCCGCAACTATTTACATGGTGATAGATGCCTAACAGTTTTAGAGACATCAGTTTTTTAAAAATTTTTTGTAGTTTCCCTGACAGCAATCAACCTAAAAGAACTGGAAACAATTTCCAGTGACACAGGTTTTTTCTTCCAATTATGGTTGAGTTTATAAGATCATCAAGTTTGCTATATTGGTTCAGTCAGTTTAAACCAGTTATTAATCTGAGGAAAACATATGCAGGAAATGTATCTAACAAAGCATAGCTGTCAATGTTATAATTATGCACATAATTCCGGCTCTAGGTATCCTCTGTGTGAGATTTATGTTCAGAATTATTTCGCTCGAGTACCCACTTGAATGAATGAGTACGTGTCATACTGAGTTTATTGCCGCCATAATACTCACAAATGTTTTTTGTTCGTTTTGAGTAGTGAAAGACAAATTCTCTGTGAACTTATTCCGAGGCCTTAGGATGGTAGATAAATTATGAGTTGTAATTAGACATGACAGTTCTATTGCTTTGGATATGTGTGAATGGTAAAAAAATATATTTGTTCCTTGTGCCTAATGTATGTTGTTTCACTGTATATGTTTTTCTAAGCCATCGAATTTTCACTCGCTTTTTAATGGGTGCCTTATCTACATTGGTTTTTTGGGAGGAGGGGGGCGGGAGAGGTTGGTCTTTGTGGTTTTTTGGACACATCTTGTTTTCCTTTTGCTGCACTTTTTCCAAGTGCTACTCGTACCATGATGGTTTAATATTTTTCAACCAAGTTTTTCTCGCATTGTTCTACAATTCTCGTGGTGTGTGGGAAGTTTGTGTTTGTATGTGTGCATGTGTGTATGTATGAATGTGTGGTACCACGAAGAAAGAAGAGCATCCCAGAATAATATTGAAGCCATCTGAAAGATTACTGATTCTGTATTGTCCTTCGATAGTGAGTGATTATTGCCATTGTTTAGTGCCCCGATCGCGAGTAGTTAATGCTTCTATATTGGTGTTGAAATAAAACAGAAAATGTATAGTAACTAAAGACTAAGGGTGCGTTTAGGCAGTGACTCGCCTTTGCATTCTCGCAGCTAGAACTCAATCGCGATGGCAAGGTGACATTGCCATGGTAACAACGCTAAATGGATTAACTAAATCCCACATCGTTTGAGTAAATACTTGCAGTCTTATAATCCGTGCCAATAAAATAAAGAATTCCTCATGACGAAACAATTTCCCAAACGCTTCTGAACTCACGTTATTTGATGTTTTCGTTGTGAGGCGGCAGACATAAAACCACCGCCATGTTGGAATTTGAGATGATTTCTAGCTTCTAGTTGCGAGAATGCAAAGGGGGGGGGTTGCGTAAACGTGCCCAAATGCAGCTGGGAAGATGGTGCGAGATCCGTACTCCATAACTTATCGCTGTTGAGGCAAAGAGCCCATGAACATATACAAGGCATTGTGGTGTTGGAGGCTATCAGTGATATGGACCGTGGTCTTCCTTGATTGCACCATTTTTGATTTCGTTTTGTTTGTTATTTTAGTCTTTCCCAAACCCCTTATGTACCTCGATGTACAGAATAGAATAAATAATAAAGAAAAACTAAAGAAAATATCTAAAGAAAATAAAATATAAATAATAAACCAAAACTAAAAAAAAGTAAAATGAAAAATAAACTTAGAAACTAAAGAAAGAAAATAAACCAAAGTATAACTAAAATTTAAAACAAAGAAAAAGAAAAAACCAAAGTACAACTACAATAATAAACTAAAGAAAGGGAAAAACACAAAAGCATAAAATAAATAAGATCGGGGAGTATACATTAGAATATTGGAGAAACACACCGAGACGAGCGGGGTTGGTAGGGGCTCGTCCCGCATAAATTAACAATAATTTCATTTTTTCTTATAATTTTAAAATTAAGTATTAATTCAGTCAAATGATAACTTTTAGTTTATCAGGAATACGTGTATGAGTTTATTCAAGTTGGGTGATACTTGTGAGGATCCAGTCTTCATATGACCAAAGAAAAGAAGTGCTAGAAGAAGGTCTAAGAAAATGTCACCAATGTAATTTTATTTTCACTTAATATACTTTATTTATTAATAAAATATTTAATTATTCGTCGCAAAGTGTCAGCCTTGATTTGAAACATTGGTATGTAAGATTTTACAGTTTAAGCCAATTACTTTTTTTAGTCATCAAGTCCTAAATTTAGATAAGCTCCCTTCTTTTCTCTCCCTTTTAATATTTGTCTTTGTTCCAATTCTAATAAAATTTCGACCATTTCGTTTCTGTGTCCGTCATGGCCGGCCAAACTAGATTTATACAAAAGTCTCAGTCTTTTAATCAAATCATTAGGATCGTCGTAATATTTGTATTCAACTCTGCTCGTATAACCCGCTTTTTTAACTATACATGTCCCTGTTTTCTTCACGTCTTCCCAAATCGGATGAATAACAGACCTGTATTGGATTTGGGTTTATGAGTATATGGGTCATTGTTGTGATAAATAGCGTTAGTATTTTTTAACATGGCTGCATAAGCTGCTTTAATTTCCGGCGCGAGGGAACTTTCTTTCACATTTTTGAAAACTAGCAAATTCCAAAGCCCGTGTCTCCCCCACGTATTGCTCTCCCTCGACCACTACGTCATTACAAAGATTTTAACGTCTTTGTTACCAAAGGTCAGCACGCCTTTTTTCTTAACATACTGTTACCCAAATACTGGGTCAGTGTCTTTGGGATTTTCGAAAAATTTTAAGAAGAAATATTTAGCAGTGTCTCCAATATTCTGACCAGGTAACAAACTACTGACGGTCCTTAGAGTGGTGAAGTTAGGAAGTACAGGTGGAGTGGAAATGCGTCTATGTTGTACTGCGGAATAGTTTAGGACCGTTGCTCGTAGTTGCATATTCGGTTTCGGACTCGGGAAGAATTCTCATAATAGCAGATACAGCCGAACTTGAATATTGGGCGCGGCTGTAATCGAGAGAGGTCGGTTAGAAAGCCAGTGATTCGTAGTCATCTTCGTCACTAACTTCTGCATCACTACCTTCTTATTTGTAAATTTTAATCGGGGTAGTTTGCGTGGATAGAGTGTTTTTAATCAGTTTAGTTTGCGTGGCTAGACTGTTTTTAATCAGCATAGTTTGCATGGTTGCACCGAGGACCGGTCTGGATTTGAGGGTGCTTACTACCGGCCTAAAAAATTCTGGTAGCGATTCTTCTTGCTCCTTCTCATCCAAACGTCGAATAAAAACTTTTTAGTTAAACGTCTTTTCAGTTTTGCGATTTCTTGTTTTGTCTCCATTCTTTTGTTTAATAGGTAAAAACGAACGTTTGTATCTCCCCTCGTTTAATGTTTTGTTAATTGATAAAAACCCACACAGCTTTTTCCAGCAATTCTGACACAATGTTTTAAAGTTTGAATATTCCATGTCAGGACCAACATGATTATCATAGACATGTTTTAAATTTAACTCATCCACGGGGAAAAAGGATTAATAAATTTGCATTATCTCTGACTACTTGTTTAGGAATTCTTGTATAAGACTGACTGCAATAAAACACATGGGCATTTAAATGACCGCCTTGGGCAAAGAAACATTCGAAGTTTTTTGTTTGTCTAAAAGGCAATCATAAAAAACAATCAGGTTTTGAAACTTTGGGTCCAGGTCTTTGGGTGGAATTAAATCTATTAGAGAATCGTGAAAAAATGCAACATCCCGTCCTATTTTTTCCTTAATTTCAGCAAATGTAGACTGCAAAGCTTTGTGTTTAGGCTGGCTTAAAGTTTCACTGTAAATAAATAACCGGTTATAGTCGAGCCATCTTTCATTACAGATGAAATTAAACAGTAACTTAGTTTTCCCGCAATTTGCAGACCCTATATTTAAATATTCGAAGGTAGAAAAGATGATTTTTAGGTTGTTTTTTAGCACGAAAAAGTCAGAGTTTTTCATTTCTATACTTTTTTATTTACATATTTTTTAAAAATATTTACACATTTACCAAACATATAAATTCTTCATTGGAAATTTTGTCGCGCTGGGAACGTCGGAATGGGCTACTCCAAAGTCTACATTGCACCATAATTTCACATAGCTAGCAGTGTCATCGGTGACATACACTGCTGTAATTTATCCTGTGACTTCTGTCAAGTTTAAAGCATTGTAAGATGACAAGTTAAACCAGGGTTTGTTGATAATACTTTTGTTTAAGTTTCCCTTTAGTTTTGTGAATATCCTCGTATACCAAAGTTCTAAAGCAGAGTGGTTTATCGCCATTTCCTGCATTTACCTTTTCACAAGAGGGGTAACAAAGGTAAGCCAAATGCATAGAACTTGGATAATTAAACATAGTCATGGAAACGGGTTTATCCCCGTCACAGATATTTCGTGTAAGGTTGTTCAACACTTTTTGAATTTCCGAGCCGCTGGGAAAAATCCACCCTTTATATTTTGATTTTTCGCCCGAAATGGGGTTCCCTGAACCTTTTAAATCTTTAAACTGTATGGAAGGAGACAAGGAAAATTTTACACCGTTTTTAATCTTGGTTCCTTTCTCGTTTTTAACTTTTAACAAGATATTTTGCAAGAGATTCGAAAGATGCGTTTACCAGGATGGTTCAGACATTTTTTGAGGTTATTCCTTTTATTATTATATTTTGAGGTTCTTCCTTTTATTATATACGTAAAGAAAAGCCTTATCAATTGGGAGGCAATTTTTTTTTAAATTAAAAAAAAGATGTCAGTCAATAAATTTTTGGACCAGAGTTGAAAAAGACAAGGGAGGAAGGGGGTGAAGTGATGGGAGTAGGACTGAGAGGACAACCAGGACTAGGGTGTGTTTTAACCCCTAAAAACAACTATGATATGCAAAGCAAACGTTTAACTAAAGTAGGAGCCGCTATCGAATCTGAAGATGCCTTCAATTATTCTCGGATTGGGCCACTGACAATAGAAGTTCAAAAACTTAAAATCGAATTGCCTCCAGCCATTTACTCTTCTCGCCGACGAGTTGGCTTCCACCATTACTAGCATTGAAAAAAATACTTTGTACATAGATGAGGTTGACGAGAATTTTTATGCAAAGAAAAAGCAAATTAAGGATATAGCTTTCCCATGACATGCAGCTGATACGCCAACAAAAGTGTACGTTGATAGGAATTGTTTATTACAAGACTATCAAAAAATATACTTCAACGCCATGAACAAGCCGATTAGAAATCTAAGCAAACCTACTTTACCTAGTGATGGTGCTAAGGTATATGTCGAGAGCAATTGCTTGTTACAAGACGACCAGAAGGCATATTTCAATGCTACAACAAACCAATTAGAAATCTTAGTGAACCAACTTTACCTAGCGATGCAGCTAAGAAAGTATTGATCGACAATAATTGCATGATACAAGATGAGGTGAAAGCATACTGCAACGCTACGAACAAACCAATTAGAAATCTAAGTCAACCAACTTTACCGAGTGATGCAGCTACAAAAAAATGTGTGCACGAAAATTGTTTCACGATAATCGGCTTCTGCATGAAAAGCACTGGCTAAAAAAATCGACTAGTTTGTAAATTCAGGACCGTTTTCAAGTATCTAAGTCGGAGCCTAACGAAAAAGGTTGTCATACGAAAGTAGTCACAATTGTCACAGTACAGAAAAATAAAAATACTTATTGTTTGTCTCGCAACATACAATGACCGTACGCAACAGAATCCAAGCCTGTACAATCAACGAACCTTTTCGTATTGGTTACAGATAAAGCCAATTTATTTTGAACAATGTAGAGATAGGACCTGATAATAGACTGCTCAAAACTGAAATACTCGTGATCATGCAGACACCTATTGTAATGATCACTGGTAACAGTACCCTGTAACACAGATTTTTGCACCCCTTTCCCCACCTTCTTGTCACTATTGTTACAAGTATAACAACAACACATCTCACTCTTTAAACCAATGAACGACTCTATAAGCAATGAATTACACTCATCCTTCAAAACTCCAGGTTTAGCCTTGTTATCGATACAATACAAGGGATGACCAGTTGGGTAGGAGCTAGTGTCAAAAAGATGTAAAGATTGACCCATGTCAGTGTACACATCTTCAGGTTCGATTTCGTAAAAAAAATATCTGTGTCGCTTCCCAACAATCTACAACCATTACCATATTTGTCCAACATGTAGTCGTAGTGGTGGGAATACATGACTTATTTACTCAATTCCAAAACTGCACAGCCAAGAAAAACAGGTTTGTTCAATGTCACAGTTTGCTTACGCATTTTGAAAAGCATCAAGTTATCGCCCAAAACATCGAAATACTCGACTGTAGGCCTGCTCATCAATTTGAGAGATTTTTTCACGCTAATACTCAGATTCACATTTATGTACCGCCTCATATTCTCAATGGCTTTCTCGAAAATTGAATTATTTCCCAAATTGTAGAAAGATCGCTCAAATTCACTCTTTGCCTCTTTTCGTTTCATGCTGTTAAAATTAATGTAAGGGGCCAACCACGCCTTTTCAGTGAACTTAATACCAGAATGAATTTTAGTGACTTTAAGCCCTTTCGAAATGTAATACTTCAAATTCTTGTAATAGCAAATGTACTCCTTACGTTTCATCAAATGAGGTACTAATTTTCGGCATGGATTGTAAGTTGCTTCTTTAGCAGCCTGTTCCTTGTTAAAGGGTGACAACTTATCTTCAGTTATCAAGATATGTTCTGGAGTCAAAGGGTAGTCACTGTGAGAATCGTACAAATCATCAGAATATTCGAGATCAACCTTAAGTACTCAAGGAGGCAAAGAAGCCAAATCGAGTGAAGCGAGCTCCCGTTCTGTAAGCCATACAAAATGTGAATAAGGTAATGGCATGCTGAAACAAAAGCCGTACAAATTATTGGCATCTACGTACAGTCGACAAAATTGCTAACGTTTGCGTATGGAAACGAATTCCTGCAACAACGAATTTAAACAATGCGCAGCCAACAATGAACTCTTCCAAGTGAGAGACAGGGAACAGCATTAAATGACGTCAGCCAACAACAATGAAGAATACAACAAATGGACCTACAACTCAAATTCATATAAAAGACCATTTAGAGTGCAAACCAAATGGAAACAAAAAAAAAGCGAAATTGTCGAATTAACATCCTTTTCAATTGCTAAGGTTACTTTAGAAAGGAGAGGGAAAATATTACTAGAAAATACCTAGGATCTTTTCCATAAAAGGAAAAGTAATTGCAAAACGGCGAACACCATTTTGTAATGCGAGCTAAGATTCGAAACGTGTTCATTACAGACTCATATGGCCTGGATTGGAACCAACGACTTCCTAATTACTGCACAGATGCCCATATGGCTCAGACAACAGGGGCATCTGTCCAGTGAAAAGTTGGTTCGAACCCGGGCTATGAAGTATAAATCCAAACCAAAGGCCAGAATATTAAGCTGTTTTTCAGCGTTTGACTATCAATTTTTCCATTAATCTTGTATAATTTACAGCTAATTGTAAATATTGATAACTTGAATCTGTGTGACTAACGACTAATTATTTAAAAAAAACTAAAAAAGTGAAACTAGGTTTTTATCCATCTAATGCATACGTAGCGTAGAAAAGAAATTAAAAAAAAACAAGGAAGGAGATCCTCAAACAATAGGTCAGCTAGTCATAAACACGAGAAGTTGGTATCATTATCAATACAAACACCTCAAGACGAAGAATACAGAAGCTCGTCAGCAGCAAGCCAACCAAGTTAAAATCCCAGTCAGCATCAACAATTTTCAAATTTAAATTTTGACTGAAATTTAAGTTTTTCAGGCTACAAGTTTAAAAATAAACTCCAAAAATTAAACTAAGTTTTCGACATAGCACACTAAATATATTTAATTAGAAATCGATAAGATTCTGCAAGTGTTTCTTACGGACCTATATTTCTTTGAGATGGCGTGACAGAGATTCGAACTACTTAAATTCCGGTTCACTACTTTGTCTTTTTCATGGAGATGATGAGGTATCTTAATTGGCAAGAGCATCAAACTATATTTCAGAGTTTGTGAATTTCACTCGGTACACGTCATATGAGCCCATCATACCTTACCGAATCTTAGTTGTAAAAACATGGCAAATTAAAACATAGTTGCTTCCTTATAGCTAATAGACTTTCTCAATGTAACTCAGTGAAGTAATAACATATGATCATCACATTTAACCACTACAGGACGACACGAAACCGTAAAAACAAAGGGATTTCATTAAAGAAACACATTTAAAATAGTCTCATCGCCATGCTGGTTGGTTGAATAGGCTCCTACTCTCGAATCAAATTCTCTGCTATTGGCTGCTTACAAAATTAAAACGTCCTCTTAAAAAAAATTATGCCTAAAAACTGGAAATTAGTCTTTAAATTCACGTTACCACAGCACCGAGTCGCTGCTCTCTCCAATACGTCTCTCCCGTTAGTTTGTTCGCTACCACTGATCTATATACGTGCTGATCGGTGGTGTGCAAGGAGGTGCATCGTGTTCCACCGTGTTACTGCTATTTATGAAATTAAATCGGTAAGTAAAAAATAGGCCTAAAAGCTGACAATTGCGCCTAAAATCTAAAGTATGCCTATATTCTAACACATTCTTAACCGGCAATTATGATGGTTACTGGTTTTAGATTACATAATAGAGATCGCTGATGCAGTGCACGTCTCAACATGTAGGAAGTGGCGGAAGTGTACAGAAAACCGGTTGCGAGGTAGTCGCTGTAGCAGCTTATTTTTCGAGATTTTGTTATTTGTCTTGTTATTTATCAAATGTGGTTCTGGTTCCAGTGAACACAGTATTGTTTGACATAAACTATACAAAGTGGTCCATAAAAGAAAGCTACCCGAATTTTTCAAGTCCAAACGTTCATATAGTTCATGAAAACGGTAAAAATTGAGAACAAATTTCTTCATCCTATATCCAATTGTTTGTCCGAAAAAAAGGGCCCGGTTTTACATGGTTTAAAATAAAACTTTAAAAAATCGCAGGAAGTACTGGTAGGCCTAAATCAAGATATCTCTTGATGACACGAACCCACAAGTCAGTTAAAAACACAATTTGATTTTCGGTTCCAATTGTGGATCTTGTTCGCAATAAAAAACACAAACAAGTAAATGATGAAAAGAATAGGAATCTGTTGTTGCTACGCAGCCAGTGCCATGTTCGTGAATGAACCAACATGGTGCTGCTGTTCAGTAACAACAGGCATGAAGGATAAAAGCACCAAAATGTGAATGAATGAATAAAGAGCCTGAAAGGTGCAACATGTATACAATATTTCACAACGTTTCGGGTCAGTATGCGGCCCTTTATCAAGCGTAGTAAAAAATAAGGGTCACATACTGACCCGAAACGTTGCAAAAAAATTGAATACGTGTTGCACCTTTCAGGCTTTTTATTCATTTAATGGCAACAACAGGCTGCTGCTCCCGTGATTTTTTAGTTGTTTTTTTTTTAATTTTTTTATTGTGACCAAGTCCACAATTATGATCTAAAATTAGTTCGTGTTTTCTTTATCTGAATTGTGGGTGCATGTCGGTCAGGAGACATATCGATAAAAAAATTCTACTTTTAAGTGAGACGGTGATGCTATCCAGGGAAACTGTGGAATTTTAAGATGTTTTATTTAAAAAAAAAACATGTCCCACTTTATCAAACTCAGAATTGGATTTGGATTCACAAAACTGGTCCCCATTTTACTCTTTATTAAATAACTTAAGAAAAAATTTGGACTTTTCAGAATTTAGGGGTTGTGTATTCAGTACAGCGTCATAGAAGTTTTTTGTAAAATTGCTATAAATTGTATCTTTTATTTGTCAATTCTGGAACCCTTCAGATCATTCCTGGACACCCTGTTTTAACTTAAAAACATTTTCACAACGCTAAATAAGTTATGATCATGTGTCGTAGAGAGTGTGGACTCCTAGTAAACCATAAACTAACAAAAAACTTCATATAAATCCTATTGCTTATGCCATTATCACACTATTTACACTTTCCTCTGTGTTCTTCAGTGGCACAGGGAAAGAGGGGGAGGAGGTGCACGATCCCTGAAACATGTCATAAATGCGGAATAAATTCTTCGAGAATGTGTGAGATACTCTCCAAAAACTCGATACGGCATTGAAGTGCCGTACTGCACTTGGGGAGCTAACCTAACCTAACCTCTGAATACAGATGCAAACCTTTTTATGTTTTCCTTTGGACTTATATATCAGACTGCCTGAGCAGGGAATCGATCCCATGACTTTTGAAACCAAAGGCTGAAGTCCTACCACTGAGCCATACTGATACTGGCCGTTGGCTTTCCGTCCTGTTCATGATTTGGTGTGTGTCAACTTCTTGACAAAAAAATTTGACGAAGAGAAAACAATTACTAAAATACCTAGTATTTGTGAAAGAAAAATCGAAGCCACATTAATAAAACTCACCGCAAGAAATATAAATTACGTAAGTTGTAAAATAAAAGTTTTGCTTTTTAAAACTGCTAAAAATAATCAGTAAATCATCAATTTGTGCCTACTTTCTTCGTTTAAAACTCTGTAATTTCAAAAACCGGTCATTTACAGGCAAACAGATACAGCTGCAAACCGATTTCTGCAGCCGTTTGGAATTAACAGGTTTGCATCTGTGTTTATTACTAAGAATTTATAAATTCTTGTTATTACTAATAGTCCTGTCTTATAAACGCATTTGCACTGTATTTGTAACACACTGACGTCATTATTACGGCTCATTTCTGTGCGCTGAATGGTTCATTGTTGTCAGCACATTGTTTAAAAGACATGTGTTGTCGCTGATTCTTGTCCTGCGTAAATGTTATCAATTTTGCTTTCTGTACATAAGGTAACTGCGTTCAACATCTGGATTGTAACTTGGCACCAAAGGTTTATTAGCACGGGCGCACCGTTTAGATATTATGCTAACACCACCTCGAATGGCTACAGTAAAATAATTGTACGTTGTAACGTCCATCAACAACTCCAATTGCTCAAAAGTCATTTTTAGCGCCGCTGTCCAACTCAGACCAGGGAGGGTGTAAAAATGACAAAGTTCTAAATTGTACTATTTCAACTTTAGACTCTTAAACTGTTCGAACACGTCGGCTAAAAGTGCGGTATCAGCCAAAACGTACATATCGTGGTACTGACCTAGTGTCTAAAAATGTGTTTCTCTCCAAACCGTACTAGCGTATGAATAGTCATCATCGGTGATGTGAGTATTAGCTAAATCTGAATAAAAGGCTTCCTTAGGAGGTAACCGAGTTTCATTAAACCTCGAAAGTGAATCACAATACGTATATTGGTAGAAACCCCTCCTGGTTAACAAAGCGTGAATATCTGGAAAGATTTCTTCATGATAGGAAATCAGTTAAGGTACCAACCAAAGTGCTTAACGAAGAGGACAAGAATTGAAAACTGTCTAAAAATCTATAATTTCCAACTAGTATCAAGGTGATCCTTTCAGTATTTTGTGGAATAACAGAAATGGTCTTATCTTTAAAATAAGACAGACTCCTGACGATTAAATGAGCATCATAGGACTTTAAAAAGTGATAAAATATAGGTAGAAAATCTTTAAACCTGTACTGTAAATTACAAGAATTGTGAGCTGCACCCCTGTATTTACCACTCAAATGACATTGGTCCCGTACCCTGATGTCACCAACACTGAACAAGTAACCACAAATATGACATTGGGTTGCGCTAGCATAGTCCAACAACCAAGCATGATCAGGTACCAAAGGACACATTCACCCTTTAATTACTTCAATTTCTTTATAAACTATTTGTAAATGAGAAAAAAAGTCTTCCATACAATTTTCACCTAAAAACACCTTATGCGCGTAAATGCTAAACGAGGACACAGAATCCGGCTTACACGAACTTATTTTAGAAAGTACCGACTCAAAACCGAGGTACATCACGTATGGAACCAGTAATTGTAGGTCGTACCTCGTAAACTCCATGAACGGTTTCACGGTAGGCATCTTAATTTGTTGAGGAGTAAAAGTCCTGCACAAACTGAGAAGATAAACCAAAGCGGTATTGGAACGGAAGTACGAGAAACAGTAATGACATACATATTTCTGATCGTTTGTATGCACCAACCTATTGAAATTTTTAATCCAACAATAATGATTAACGTTAACCAACAATAGTTTAACTTCACTACAATTGGTTCTTTGCTCAAATAAATTGGAAAAATATTTTTGTTCTCGTACCCATACAATAAAATACACAAGTTATTCAAAGATTCAAATGTCGTAATGTCACTTATAGGTGTAGGAAAGGAAAGCCCGCTCAAATCTAACCAAGTTATGTATTTACGATAATGGCTTACTCTATTGATGTTACCACTCACGGGATACAACCCAGGCAGGACACTGTACACGAAGCACCTATCGTCATCACACAAAATGTTCACTACATCGTGCTTATCTCGCAAAAATTTGTCAAGTGTCACATTTCCGCACCCAACGCTTAAAGGGGTGAACCTACCAACGTGAACGTCACAGCCATTAATCCTAAAAACCACCCAACCTGAACCATGTTTCTAAAAGCTGTCCAATTGATCAAGAATTTTACCAATGGTACTAAGCCATTCATCATCAATAAAATCAGAAGACAACAGTTGATGCGCACCACTGCACAAATAGATGGGCATGCATTCAGTTTTTTCCCGTATTTTTTCCAAAACAATGCTGATGCAGAGCAGATTTTTAAATTGCCCCATCTGTTCGAGTAGACTGTCGAACAAAGTCAAATGGTGTCGTCTATCATTCTACAAATAGTCACGAACGTCACGAGAATTGCTGGACAACGTATACGCAAACCTTTTGAAGTATGACTTAAACGCCGATGCCTCTTACTTGAACACTGGTGGCTCCGGTGGTCAGGTGGTGTGAGCCTCGATGCTGTGATGTAGGAAACCATCGTGCATCGGGAATGTATGCCGGCAGATAGGGCACGTAACGAGGTGTAGCCTGGAGTGTCGTCTTAGGTTGATGTCGTTCGCGAGGGACCTGTGAAACACATCATAAACATGATTGCGGTCGTGGAAAGCCCTCGTGTGACGTTCCAGGAACGCCCTCGTCCCGTACGTCTGCACACACTGCCCACACGTGAACATAAGTACACCTGCAGAATAAAAAAGAAAAATACACAATAAATAAAAATTACAAATTTATTTAACATAAAAATAAACAGTTACAATACGAGCTTATTGACATAATCGTAAACAAAATTTTTCTACGTCTGGTTTAACACCCAAAAATGAATAATTTGAAGAGGGGAAGCCTCTTCCCAACATTTTAAGATATAAAAAAAAATACAAAAATGACCACAAGTTTTCATGTTAAAATCTTGAAGATTTACAGAATTGTACCACCACCTATTTCCATCACACCTCTTCTTTAAATGTTCGAGCAAAGTACTTGTAAGAGGTAACAATCCAAAACTATCAAAGTACTCTGTCACCCAAAACCACCCAATGACTGCCAGGCTGTCACATTTGTCGAGATTAATAATGGACCAACCTGTCCCTTCCGGAATATGATTAGAGGGAGGGGAATGAGGCTTAATGGCGCGTCGACAACTTGGTCAACACACCACACCTTGAAAATCACTAAACAACAGACACAATATATCGTCTATTTGTTTCGTATTCATTCTGTAGAGTGTACGTTTCGTTTTTCGTCAATTTCCAACAAAGCTTCTTTTTCACCCAAAAATACAACCGTGATGTTTTGAGCCAAGTCAGTGGAAAATTTCAAGTCGACACGAACGATGCCATTGTTAACTAAAGACACGTAAGCAGGATTGTTGGAATTTTAGTCAGCCGTCAAATCGAAACCACACTGACTTGAAATCAGCGTAAGAAATGTCTATGCCAGTATTGTAGTACTGTATTCCTAGTCCTTCGTACAGTGACATGTAAGCGTGCACATATTTATTATTGTCAAAATCACAAGTTAGAAGCTTCGAATTGTGGATTACGCCGTTGACCGCCAATGATAGTGAAGTAAAACCAAAATGTTCGAAGAAAAAAGGTCGTTTGAATAAACCCCATTGAAGGCCGCATGTTTAACTACTCCTATAGTAACTCGACTCGGAACGTCTCCGTTGAAAATATTGTAGATCGTTGCGCTGTGTGTACCTTGTAATAAAGTGTGACTCTTAAAATCAGTTTCTCTGTAAGGATATTTTGCCGAGGAATCTGTACTGAGTGATCTGGCTTGAGCTAGTAGAATAGAGGAGGAGGGGGTAACCTTGCGAATGTAGAGGGCTTCATCTGATGAAACGATGACGGGTGAGAGGGCGGCGGTTACAGCAGCAGCGTTAAAATACATGCAGAATTCAGCACAATAAGGCACGAATCTAAATTTCAGTTCTGTATTATTTAGCAGATGTCTTAACTGGTTTACTAAATCGTGGCTGACTCGTCCTATGAGATCGACCTCAGCCCCACTCGCCGTCCTGTTCTGACGCCTGGTATAGGGTGCAAAACGTGAGATTCCAACTCCATTTGTTTTGCTTCACTACCGTAACTTAAAACAGTCTTCATGAATGCTTTGTATCCATATTGGTCGTTGGTACCAGTAGCCAGTTTACCGTTCAGACTGCTGTCATCTTGAGAAAAAAGTCCGTGCAACAACAAATTGACGGGTTCCATCAGTTTACTTTCGTCGGCTTTGTAGGCCGAACCATCGCTCGATTTTACAACTTTTACACACATGTAAATTAACGTTTGAGATATATCGATGTAATCGTCGAATCCTGGAACCAAAAATGGATTATTTGATTAGCAACTATAGTCGCTACCGGTAGATATTCTACCATTTTAGTTTTTTGCACCGATAACTGAACGGGGTTGACACTGAACAAATCTAAATTATTCAGCAGACACTCGGACGAATTTGGGTGAAGGTACACCATACTGGCTCCCCCCCGACCTAAAATGACACTGAAGGGAGAAGGACAGGCAGTTATATACTCAGGCTTAATCAAGAACGTCTTTAGGCTTTGATACTTTCTTTCTTCGTTTTTTACAACACGTAGTTTTAGTTTGTGAAGCTTTTCTTTTACGTTTATGTTCAGTACCTGGTTATTGCAATCTTCTTCCAACTTCACTCATGACGTCAAGTCCAGTTTCTGTAAACCTGTCACGAGAAGCATCTTTCCACAGCTTGCCTCCCAGAACGTCGGAGCCTATACCAACGCCAGTAGAGAGAGCCGTTCGTCCTAGAAAACAGCCTATCCCCTTTAGAAATGGCATAGCCATTCTTCCCAAGCTAGACAAGATCGACCCCAATCCGTTTCCACTCTGTGCTCCATGTCGTCCGTAGTACCTCCAACCGCCTGGTCTTTATAGTACTGCGTGTAAGAACACGTGCCTCTCATGATATACGATAGATGTGTGGGGGGGGGAGCACGAGCTCACTTATAGTCTTCGAAAGGCTCTTTTTTACGAAGGTGCAAGACAACCACCGCCCCATAATCACCCAATTCTATAGGCCTCCCATAATCATCAGCTAACAAAATTTCAACAAATTGAAAACTTTCTTTTTTTGGTAGGAAGATAGTACAACCTATTAAACTCAATGCTGCAAACTTCCTCCGGTTGACCACGAACCTGTACGATTCTCAATAAGGGCACTTTGTAGTCACCCACGTAATTAGCTTGAATTCGATCGGTATACACCTATATACTGTCTACAGGAAAATTAGTCGTTTCCATGACTGGTGCCATAGTTTCAACAGAGTGCCCTGCAACATCTGGAAGCATTTCAAATTTTGGGAAGCCAAAATGATAAGTTAATTTAGGTCCCAAATAAAGCCTAACGTACGTTTCTTTGCCTTCGTAATTACAAATATTAAACGTGTGTGTACTTTCATCGTACAAGATGCGTGGGTTCTCGCAAGTCTTCAAATGATCGCAGTCGGGTAATTGCTTTTTAGGGCTTGAATGTCGAGATTGATACGGTTCATTAATTTCTTGTAACTAGAGTATCGTTTCGTGCCCTTAGTAGAAGGTAAAATTGCAGTACTTTCAATAGGACTCAAATGGCCTCCCTCCAACAACCTCTTTTTCCTTTCCATAAAGCTGTACTCGAAGAGCCTAGCTTGCTCGTCAGCACTTTTTTTTAAGTAATTGCAACTGTGAATCTTGCTTAATGTTATTTCGAAACGAAATTTTGCACAAAGCCACTTCGTAGTATTGGGACAGATTTGAAGGTGTTGGCAATCGTGTGATGTATTTTTGAAGCCTATTATGCGGAAATATATCCATAGAAGAATTACTGGGGAGGGTTAATAATATATCCTCACTCATCTTAACTGCCCTAGGTAAGAAACCCAACTGTTAAAAGAACTCGGATAACCGAGTCATTTAACTAAATACTTGGTCCCACCTCCTCGTTTCCTGCATGTTCTCAGCACAGTTTCAATTTTATGAGATGTAGGCTCGGCTACTTTTTGGAATTCTTGCTTGTAAAAAATACTGATAATCAGCTCGCCCAACCAGTCTTTAACGGTATAGGTTGTAATGGGATGGTTGATGTTTCTCCCACTCACGTTGGCAACTTCTTGAGCCCATTTTGGATGGTAGCCACAAGTGAATGTGTGCGTTTTCAAAGCCAGTCTCACCAGATCGCCAGTTCGAAACCCCCACCACCATGAATATTAACGAAAACCTGACCAGTATTAGCATTGCTAACCTAAGTGGGCTTCATTTTAATGCTACGGTGATAACTATTGTTGTAGGATATAACAATGTCTTTAATTACGTTGATAAACCTCATGGTATTGTTTTTATGCAAATAACTTGAAATTTTACCACGTAGCGTGTGTATCACTCGTTCGCTGATGCTCGATTTAATCTCTTATTGCGCATAGTATACTGTTTGATGTTGTGCTGTCATAGTAGCTGTCCTACGGCTCTGTTTCGGAACTCTAAGCCTGAATCACTGGTAAAAACTCAACGTTCAAGGCACGTGGATCAAGTAAAGTATCATGTAATGCTGTTGAAACTGAAATTGCATCTTTTCTTTTAATAGGACGAACCCACAGGTACCTCGAGAAGGCATTAATTATGACCAATAAACAATTATAGTTGTCATTATACGCCGCGAGATTAGTCACGTCAGCTAAATCAGCTGAAATTGTATCTCTCTCGTTCTTCACCCTGATCCGGTTTCGCTCAAACTTCCTGGTCGATGGCTTAAATAAAGTATACGTGTCCTGGGATTCTAGCCAATGTTTAACAAAGGTGAGCATAATCTTTCAATCGACGAGTGAGGCACACTTATGAAGTCGTCACGCTCCCCCAGACTACCGGAATTCTTCGGATCGTAATAATGGGTGTTTAGTATGTCATTAAAAAAACTCGCTCGACCACGATGATTGCCTCTTTGTGCTTTTAGTGCTGCGCCCGCCGACAGCACCTCGGGCTGTTGATTCATCGTCTGTTGAAGTACGCAATGAGCTGGCGAGGGAGGGGGTGTAGGAAGTACTATACCAGAGGACCTACGTAAATAACTCTTTCGCGGTATTAAACTGGAAACGTACCCCTAGCCAGGCTGTAAACTCATCTTCTCTCCGAATGTTTTATTATCAGAAATTCGATCGTGTATCAGGTGAACTACTTTCGAACCGGTTATAGGTAAACCAGTTTCGTGGTGCACGATTTATCCCATCGAGTCGTACAACACTTTGCCTTCTTCTAAAAATTTCCTTATACGACCTCTGTATTTGTCCAGTACCCAAAAAACTTTCGGATTCTTTTTAGTAGGTTCGTCGTAAGGGAGAGCAGCTATGATGATACCTTTTTTACCGCTACTATCAACGTCGGCCTTGGCTCCTTCATCCATATTGCTCCAATCAAACATAGACGTTTGCGGCTATGCCACGCTCACTGCTGCTGTGTGCATGTCTCAGTGTGCCATGCGTGCTTCCGTAACAGCCCCTGGGGAAGGGGCGCCGTCTTTGCTGCTGCTAAGGTAGCAGCGGAGTCGGCCGAAGTACTTGGCGGAGTTCTTGTTGGAAATACTGAAGTTGAGCTCGGAGATGGTGATACTGGCTGAGTAGAGGGTGCGCCGGTTGACGTGGTCGCCCCACCAATCGAGGACATCAACACTCGTACAGGCACCGTCACGTATTGCTCGTTAATGTCCATAAAACGTTGCAGAGTCTGAGTGTACAGTTTTGCTTTGGAAAATCGTCAATGTCTCTATTGGCTAAAACCTCGCACATGGTGACGTCTGGATTTCCTAGTGGACAGACGTACGGCGATTTGGTCAAGACGTTGGGACCTAGAGCGACGGTCGGTGGTCCACCCAGCGTAGCCACATCGAGTGTGGCAGACTCGTCCATGAAAGGCACTAGTTGCATGCGACGAAATATAGTTTGTTTAAGGTTAGTTTTGTCTATCTGGCAAATATTCCACGCACCAAATCTATTAAAGGTGCTGCGACAGCGCCCAGGAGCAGTGCCAATAATGGGAAAACTACCTGTTTGGAGTTTAGTAATGTTTTTAGTTTTCTTAGCACGTGAACAGTTTTTTGTTGAAGTTGCAAGCAGATTTTTCTTGTATCTCCTCAATTTGGACTTCAGAGCTTGATGTAATGGGAAATTTCCTCTGAGAATATTAAGGGCGATGGAGCAAATTATATCTTGAATATTTGCACAAGCTATTACAGTTTTTTTCACGTGTGGCTTGACTTTACGGGACGAAAGCAGAGCTAACACAGGTAGATAGTCTTTGACTAGCTGCTTAGACATTTTTGGGCATGTAAACAATGAGATGTGTTTTGAACAAATAGCCTCTGAAACGTAAATGGTCCGGCGTGTCGGGACGAAGATCCAAAAACAAATAGCTTCGACCGTCCATTGTAGCTGCCCTATATATGCTAACTAAAAAGGCTGGTGCATATCCCATTTGAACTGCCAGGTGGCAAAATGTAGAAACGTCGCGTACGTTCTTGAATAGAAAAAAATAATGCGTATTTAAATTGACTGTACGTAAATTTTTCTGATACAAGTTATGGCTTATTAATATTTGAGTAAAATTACGGTGGTGTCCCCCTTTAACCCAGGCGTCGTTTAGCAATTCAATTTTTACAGAATGCACCAAATCATCCAGGCGAAGCAATGCATCCGAAGGCACGGATTCCTAAATGTCTCTGTCGAATCCCTTTATAAAGGTTATTGGAAGTTTGCACTTGGATTTTAAAGTTTCGTAAGCAGTTTGCCGAGCTCCGTAGCAAATAGTTATGGATATCGGGACGGGATTGAGCTCTTCTTCAGCATTTAAAATTAATTTAGAAACTAATTCAGTTTTTCCAATCCCAGAAGCGCCAACAACAATGTAATTACTGGGATGCTTTAGGGACAAATCCATGGCTGGTTTTGAGAGATCGGTAAGGGTTGGCTAGCTTTTTATAAAGGGAGGGAGTGTACCTTCAACGAAAAATAATTAAGTAAATTTCTTTAAGGTTGTTACATGGAATAAATAGTGGTGGTGGTGGTGTTTAGGAAATAAATTAGTATTTTACATCTGAAATATATTTTTTTTATTTAAGCAATTTAGTTACATTTCAATCTCGTTTTTGGGTAGAGAGTACTGAGCTTCTACATTCACGTTTCGTGCCGCAACGTAAGGGAAGTTTGCTGCGTACTTTACTAAAAAGCTTCACTTAAATTCAATGGAGTGTTTGCATACTTTGCGTGAAAGTTCGGTATTAGCAGGTCAAAAGGCACTAAATGACGGTCAGCGGTCTGCAATGTTTCGAGTGGATGACGATCGTTTTCGTAAATGTTCACTAGATAGTTCTTTTGCTTAGTTTTGGTAGACAGAGGCACGATCTTGTGAGTTGGATTTACTGATTCCGTGGCTACTAGGCCTAACAGTACGTCTAAGTTCACTGGTCTTGAAAAACGCAAATAACAGTTAATCGCGTCAGTTGTTGAACCGACGCAAAATCCTTGCAAATCAAATTCGTGTTCGAATATTGACAGGAAATTAAACATCATCCCTTTATCTATCTGTCCGTGGGCGGATTGTTTCACAATGGCGTAACAATGGTATAATTCGCCTATATTGGGTTGCTTAGGCGTGAGTTTCCTATACTTCGGCGTAGGTGGCTGTAGTACAGTATTGGGTTGTTGGCTGGCAACGGAGTCGACTGGTTGAGACGACTTGATGGTGGAGTCGGCTGGTCGTGGTGGCTGGACGGTGGGAACTGCATCCTTGTCGTTGGGTTGCGCAGCTGTTGGTGGAGAGATGGGTGAAGAGACGTGTTGGTCCTTGGTCGTCGTTGTGCGTTTTGATGACTGGGTGATGGGTGAGAGGTATTAAATATGGGTTGGAAATTTTTAAATATAGATACGTGAAATAAATTTGTAATAAAATTTAGCTTTGAAAAAGCTACAAGCTGCGGCTACGTGATTAGGGCGGAAATGATACCTGTCCATATCACAGTAAGAGGGAGCCAATGGGGTATTAGTGGGTAGTCCTCACAATCTATGTTGCACTTTTTCTCTAAATATTCTTTTAATTTTTTATCTCCTTTGACAAAAAATACTGTGCCAGTCAAGACACACTGCAACCGCTTAATTTCGTTAGTCACGACGAAGATGGGAGTGTCTAGTGCCTCATTTTTCAGCTCTTGTAGTAAAATGAACTATTCACAATACGAAATAGTTTTTCGTTCCTTTTCACTGATGTCAGATTCTAGTACTGATTTAGGCATTTTAACAAACAAATGTTGGTTTATATCATGGCCGACGATTGAAATTTTCTTAATTTAATAGGGTCCGTTGATCGTGACAGCATTGCACGTCATGATATAATCCAATTTTCTATTGAAAATTGTCAATTGTTATTCGACAAGAGTTGTGTCCATTCTGAAAGCTGGTCAACAGCGTCGACTAATACTTTAAATTGATCTACGTTCAAATCCACAGACTTTTTGTAAGCGTTGGCGAAATTCACTATAACTCTGTTCAACGGTTGAGAATGATAACAAGTGACCGTGCACTTTGGCATCTCGATCAAGACCGCGAGTGGATTTTCTCGTTGTACAATTGGCAACCAACTAGGAAAGAGAATGCTAATATTGTAGAAATCTTCAGGACTTAACGAAATTCCATATGCAGTCGCTGTGTATTATGTGTAACCCACTGTATTAGCAGAATATTTTCTCACGTGAATTTTCAGGCTATTATTAAAATCCGAAACTTGAGCAAAAAATTGTTCCCTAGTTGAACTGAATGTTTAGGCTTAATATGGAGAAGAGGATTTGCCATACAGAATGCACTATATTTTGCTAGAAAAAGAAAGTAAATATTTAAAAAAAATTTCGTTGAGAAATCAATTATAAAAATAATTTATTCAAAATCTAGGTCAACATTCTCTTTCAAGACGTTTAACTGCTGAGCTGTTAAAGTGATTAACCCATTTTCAGAAAAGAAAAGAAAATCTTTGTCGTCTAGTGTTACTAATGCTTCGGACGAAAGGTACAGTACGGTTGGTGTGCCTGCTAGATTGAGGAGACCATCCTCCACGAAAGAAGGTAACAATGGTTCCATTTTCTGCCATTCTTGTAATGATACCAAGAAAAATTGGCTCTCGTGAATCACGTAACTGCCGTCTACGACTGAAAATTTGGTTATTTGAGCTGTTATTTTGGAATAATCTATTTTAAATAATAAATTCCCACCTAAATTTAAAACAAAATCAACCATTGGAGCCCGTTTTCAGCAAACAAAGAAAAGAAAATCACTTTTAGTTGAAACGGAAATGCCCGTCAAGATTTGAAAATAGCTACTTGTTAACTCGTTTTACTGCATGTGCGAGATTTGCAAATTGGAGTTCCAACATTACTGCGCAAACGTTAAAGGCTGGTGTTTGGAATGTAACGTATCCTGTGGGAAACGATACGTATATTCTCAAATTTTCTGATTGGTAAAGAGTTTGAGGTATATTTGAAAGAAATTGCCACGCGCTTAATGGTTGTAAAACCTGGCCCAGTCATGTAGAGATATTTTTACCCCGTGTAAAAGATGAACTCGTCCGTCATCAGTAATTTCGAAACGTCTGATACGTACGTGCAATCCCATACCGGGTACAGTGACTAACAATTTGTGCACACCTCCTAAATCGCAAAACTTTAATTTCATAAATTCGAAAAATTCACCTATATTTTCAATACCTTTTAAGCCTGGTAGGTTAAAAATAAAATAGCTTTAAGTCTAAGTTCTAATATTTTTTTAAACACTTTAAAATAAATATTAACTAGAGAAAGTGGAATAGTGTTTTACCTCGAGAGCTGTGAAGATGGTCTCGAGTGACCTTTTGATACTTTGCTTGTGAGAAATTTTGCACGGTCTGAGGGGTTTTACACCTGGTCAAAATATGCTACTTGTGGTCCTTCTATCCAAGGTCCTACGCTTCTGACGTTGCAGATAGGGATAGTTATCCTTGACTTTTAACTAACTGGTAATTTTTCCCGCTTGTGACGTAGGTAGGAGATGGGATTAACCTCGAGAATTACCTACAATTGGTTGGCCTCGTTTCCTCTACGACGTGCGTCCTTCGTTGAATTGGGAAAGTGGTAGAATCAAGTATGCTTCTTGGCATCTAGTTTATTAGAGAAATCGGTCAGCTTTGCCTCTCATTTACGTGCTGACTGCTGAGGTGACAACATGGTCATTCCAACACATCCTCCATTATGCAAACTCTCATTTACAGAGTTTGTGTTAAGATGTATGGTGAGTGTATTTTAAAACGAATTGTTCCTTTAATTTTGTTACAGACTTATTGTAATTATTTTTTTATTATTTTGTTTATTTTCGGCACGGAGAACTACGTTTTGTCCCCGATGAGAGGCTGGTAATGCCCCAAACGCTTTGGGACGTGGTTGAGGTATTTTTAGGGAATTTTCTACTTTTTTCAATTTTGCGCTGTTGGTGTATCTTTAATATTTTTTTCCAGGCGTCTTTAGTAGGACAAACCGTATTCGCCATCAGGCATACGGCATTATGCACTTGGGTATTATTTGGTTGTCTTAATTTTCGTTTTATTCACGTTATTTATTTTTCCGTTTTAAAGTCTATACAAATGACTTTTTTGGTTCATTGGTTTCTATCTAGTGTCACAGTGTGCTTTCAATGGGGCTCCACGTCGTCGGGGATATTGTCGAATTTGTTTCAACCCCGCGTGCCATCACTGTGGCAGCTGTGCAATGTGTTGGGCGTGAATACAGTAAGTGACATTTTTTTATATTGTCTAAGTTCTGTTATGATTACTAGTGACATAGTTGGCTTCACAAAATCCATAAGGGACCATTTTAGTTCACATGATTTGTGATTGGTGGGGTTTGGTGAAGGAATCTAAAACAGTAAGACGAGCATTTGATACGGTTTGAGAGTTAGTCATACAGCAATGACAGGCCTTGTAGTTAACTTGGTTTTCGCAGCATTCTATGGAGTGATGTGCGGTGTACTGGCCTTTGTAATTTTACAAAGAATGGCTCCGTGGAGCTCTGCAGGAACCTCTGATGTGGCAACGACGGGAGGATACACACCAATCGTGTCGACCAGTTCTTCTACAGATGGGTATGAAATTCCTTTGGTACCAGTACCTACGTCTCTTCCGCCACGCAACCCAACATGCGCACCACCAGTGACAATGGTGGCAAGAAATCCGTCTTTTGTCTTACCACCTCCACCTGTTACTGAACGTGATGACGGTACTGAATGAGGTGATGTTAGAGAAACGACTTTTTCATTCCCTCCACCCCCACCACCAGAAACGCCAAGAAAAATGGTTCGATTTTCGTCTGTGATAAGAACCACAAAGGCAAGTTGAAGACATGTGCCGACCAGTGGGGAGGTTCAATGTAAGTAATTTCACTTTTAGTTTATGGTTAGATTATGGTTATGATTTTGTTTATTTCATATTAATTTTTTTACTATTTATGTTTTAGAAATATGCTCACAAGACATTTTCTTTTCTCTTTTATCTATTGGTATGTTGTTACATGTTTGTTTTTCTTTTTAGTTTATTTTTATTTGATGTTACGTGTTTAATTTTTTTTGTATTATTTTTATTAATTCACCTTTTTTTGTATTTTCGTTTCTTAGGTTTCGAGTCGAAATTCAATGAAAAAGTCTATGCAGAGATTTTTTTTTTAATTTTGAAATTTTTGAGATAAAATACGAACAGAATATGTGAACTGTACCAGGACGCAGAATGTGTCTAAATTAGATTCGTGTGTTACTTGTTTTAAAGTTCTTATTTAAGCACTGATGGAACAATTCATGACTACTTTGTACGAACCTTTCTTTTGTCCTATATTGGCTTATTTGAGAAAACAAACACGAACACATTAATGTAAAGAAGATGTGTTTTTCGTCCTGGTACAGCACTGAATCAAGGGACTTTTGTCCGGCAACTCCCACATCCCCTTCAATTCACACTAGTTTTCACACATTTGCAGTAAATTTAACTTTACAAAATTTATGTATTTTCAAAATTTGCTCAAAACTGCTTTTTATCTTCAAAATTTTAATGACATGTTTCTTAATTGCGTGCCTGGACCAAGCTTTTATTTGTTGGATTTTTTTTTAATTTTTTTGACTTGGTCTTGTAAGGTTTTCTAGCACCTTCTATTAGTTGCTAGGTTTGCACCCTAATCTTACTTAACACATATATAGCCCGCGCGGAACAAAAAACTGACTAGCTACATAATAAGGATTCAAACTGTTGTTTTCTTTATTAAGAAGGAGCACATCCATCTTAGGATTTGGTTATAAATGCCCTTGGGTCACGTCAAAATTGTTCTGATGCGTGGACTTAGTTTTTTCACTTGTTTGTGTATTTTTTCTTTCCTGGATCTATTATTGCAAACACGTTAGACGATATGACGACAGGCTAGGTCTAATTATATGATCACGAACTGGTTTTGTTGATAAGCAGAGTTGTTTTTCCTTTTTTTCTTCTGTTCGTGCGTGACTCATGACTCATGGCTTCGCTTTCAATGCTAATTATGTGGGAAACTGGTTGTCGCTCTTGAACGAGTGAGCTTAATGGAACATAGTGTATGTAAGTCAGCTGCAAACCGTTTGACACAAAAAGAACGACATAATGATTTATTATTCATTGTCTATTTCTCTTTGGTGAAACGAATACCTGAGGAGGTTCCTTGTCCATTTCTTTTCTTATATTCTGATATTTCCAAAGGTCTCAGCCAGTTCTAAAACTTTCTTAGGTTTTTAATATGTAAGAGGGATAAAGAGGGGTAAGGGGGGTAAATGAAGGTAAAGAGGGTAAAGGCATAAAAATGTGACGTCATTTCCGGTCCAAAAGACGTCATTTCCGGTTTGTGACGCCATTTATTCAATATGGTGGATCCAAAATGACGTCATTTCTGGTGTCGTAGTACGTACACTTTCTTAGACTAGAAATGACGTCAAAAATCAAGAAAAAGTCACAATCCGGAAGTGACGTGACTTCCGGTTGTGACGTCATAATCCAAGATGACGGACTGATGGTACTACGTACGTTTTTACTACTGCTGGTGGAATAAGCAACCCAGTGACTCCCGTCTCCATCACTGAAATCTTGCAAGTTTAAGATTCCGTTTTCACCAATAGACCAAAGTCTTAAAGGAAGTGTGTCTTTACTAAAAGCACCTCTAAATTTCGGAATTTTCACTACTCTAGCCAATGCATTTAAATCAAAGTCTGTTAAAGGTTTATTAAAGTCGATTAAACCTTGGGTGGTTTTAAGTAAAGACCTTTGCCACGGGGCAAATTTTGTTGCTTCGTTTTTTGTTTGGTTTTCTCTTCTTCTTCGACCCGGAACCCTCCACTTGCTTGTGATGTCTCACGGGTTCAGCTAAAATTTCTGCATGGTTTTTGTGAGAACAACACAGGTGGACCGGACCACTGGCCGCCAAGTGAGGGACGTTACGGGGCAGAGCATGGTTAGTTCCACACGGCCTCAGAAGTTTTTATACCTCGTACACTAGGACGACCTGCAGCCAAGCACACACCTGCATCAGTGAAGAGGTTCGTGTTATGATCGAAAAGGATAGCCCTTGGTAGATCGATGGTACACAAAGAAAGGTGGATTAATGTTGGTCCAACTGTTGATATTTATTAACTTGGAAAAGACGCCTTAGCTCTTCAACATCCATTTGCCATACTTGTGCAACAATCTAAATAAACACACAATGTAAGTAAGCTTTCCTTACAGAGGATGAATGAATAGAGTCCACTTTGTCTAAGAGTAAGTGAATCCGTTACCCTAAAATTATATTAAACTCACTAATACTAAATATTAATCGAGCTGTGCTTCTTCCACTGTCACTTCACAATATTTACCGATGTAGTACTTTGTAGTAAGTCCTGAGTGAGTTGCCACTTTAGTGTCTATTACGTAGTAATCCATATTGTGTTAGTTAGTCCAGAATTCCTAGCCGTTTCACTACTTGTTCTTGTCACAAAGAATGTCCAAGCCTGTTGCTAACCGTGAGAAGGAGCCCTTATAAAGGGCTTCTCCTGACGTCATAGTGACGTAGTGGCTGCAGGAGTTCTGGGAATGACTAGCACCTTTCCCCGAATTGGAGGCCTGTCACGAGTAGCCAAAGGTAGTTCACTAGAAGCCGAATGAATGAGAGGAGTTGGAATATTCGAAATACCTAAAGAACCGCCCCACATTCCAAACATGTGTGGGAATGTATTTAGCAGGCTTCACACACATGGCTGGAGTACTGTACCCCAAAGCCGCTAATACTAGGTGTACAACTGGATCATTACACCCACCCCCACTCAAGTTTAAACTACGACTCTAAAACCAAAGGAAAAAGTCTTTCGTTCCCATCCCCCCCTTAACCACGCAAATATGCAAAAACCATAACCTTAGTTCAACTCCTAACTTATGGAAACTCTTTGTCCAAAGATGCCGCGTACAAACCCAAAATTCCCCACTCGATTTATTCATGTGTAGTACACTTTACAATAGTGTCAGTGTTTTTAAATTTTAACGATAACTTCATTATTCTAATAGAGCAACCAGTTACGTAGGTGTAAATTAATCTTAGTTTACTAGGTGTAGGTGTGGAGTTCCCCCTGTAATCCACAAGTAAAATCTTCATCAAAACACATGAGAAATTGCTTATAAAAATAAATCCCACATCATATCTAATCAATCATTATTGATAACAAACACACACAAAAAAAATTGAAATAAAAAAAATAAAAAAAAAATAAATAAAAAAATTTTTAAACAAAACATTTACATCCACTTAGATATAACACTCTTGTCATACTGATAAGTAGAAATAGTATCAAGAATAATATTACTTGTTATAGCTCATAAAAGCATTGAGAGAATTAAAACGATTAACGCATTACTGACAAATCAGCAAACGCTCTCCATGAGGAGGGCCAAACAACAAATATAAAAGAACGGATTGTAAAGAAGTATAAGTCCTGAAAACGACGTTATCCCATCTAACACAGTCGATGACAATCGCTACACACACGGTAAAAACATATGAAATTGCCATAAAATAATCATGGAATAGAATTGTAAAAAAAATTGTTACAAGTGACACATTCGAAATCTCATACTATCCTAAAACCCTTTGCCATTGTCACAAGTAATCATCAGTCGAAATTCATGCACAATAGCAAAACACTAAACAGAGGTACATACATGCACCCTCTAGTTCTACAATGAGTTGGAAAAACAAAATCGTGTTCAATGCGATTACTTCACCCTTCATCCGACATGCATGCAAACGCAACACAAAATTGTGTGCACCCAATTCCGCATCCCGTGTACCGCACAATCCAAGATGGAACATGCCAAGCCTTGTACCTCCGAATCATCATGGCCCTCTCGCCCTTTCTGGCCCTCTCGGTAGGGATCTCAGCCTTGTTCCCTCGTATGCCTTTCCAACTCTGCGTCTGAGGTTACACGCTTTTTGGCAAACCTTGTGGGACAGACAGGAAGGTAATAAGTTACGGGCCATTAAAGGCACTGTTGAGGAGTGGCACTCGGCGTGTCGCCGCAGTCGCCGTGAGGAGGTTGTGTTGGCCCGTTTGCGAATTGGTCACACCCGACTTACTCACTGTTTCCTTTTGCGGGGGGGGTTGACCTTCCCGAATGTTCTTGGTGTCGACGGCCACTTACGGTCCGGCACTTACTTGTTGATTGTCGCCATCTTGATGGTGTTCGTCGTCGGTTCCATCTTCCGCATGACATTGCGCGTCAATTGGGCGATAAGTCTGTCCTCCTGTCCGGTGTTTTTCAATTTTTGCAGGAGGTACAGATGTATGACAAGATTTAGATTAGGGGTTTGAATAACATCTCTGTAATGTGTGGTGCAGTGTCAACCCGGACCACTGCACTGTGACTGAGGTTGGCGCTAATGACCAAGTTGTCGACGCGCCATTAAGCCTCAATCCCCCCCCTCATCGTGACATAACATAAAAATGACATAATGGTATAATACAATCCAGAAACACACTCAGAATAACAAGATACAAACAAAAATATCCTGAAAGACAATAAAAAGTACGATTACAGCTGCTAATGGTTAATCACATTAAATACACATGCAAAAATGGAGAATTGAGGTTGGCGCCTAACCCATCCTCTTTTCCTTCTCGTAGGGTGCTGCATACGAGACTCACCAGAAAAAGTGAGTTTGTGTATTATCCTACAACTCCCAACGTGCCTTCATTCGTGTCCCATAGTTTGTAAGCCTGGATGCAGTCTACTGTTAAAAATCATTTCATTGTGTACATCAATAAAAAAAAAGAGATGCAGGCTTAATTAAACTATTAGAAACGTTGGCGCAATTAGCAATTATCACTTCCGCACACGACCAGCAATGTTCCTTGGCCGCAGTGAGTAGCGTGTGCTAATTTCTTCTTGTATCGAATCTTCGCCTTCTGTTATCGCAGGTTTAATCCCACTATTCAATATTGTTGAGGCGGGTTTGCTTTTGATGTTGACGGGGCGTGACGATAAATTCGCGGGGGGTTGATTTATAGACGGAAAAACACGCGAACCTTCATCAGTGTTTTCTTCTTCGTGCAGTTGTGGCGTTTTCAGAGGTTTGAGAGACGTCTCCCCCTCTTCCCCCAACCACTGTTGTCACTCCGTCGTCTTGTTGCTGCCGCTGGTTGATCTTCACTTCCTGTCGCCGCCACTTCATGTTTTGCAAAAAATGGTCGAAGCTCTCCAGAGTTCACACTGTCAAAATTTTTGCCTGACTTACAGTGTCGTAACTGATACGTGTTCCATGAGTTCCGGCGAATTACACGCAGCGGGCCTGCAAATCTTGCTTGCAAACTCCTGTTAATTCCCTTAGCTGCCGAGCTCAACACGTGGTTTTTCTTCATCACCAAGTCTCCTATTGCAAATTCTTGATTAGTGTGGCGTTTATCATAATAAATTTTATGATGATTTCTTGCTTTTAGCAACGAGTCTTTCGCGTTTTGGTGCATCTTCAAGAAGCCCTATACAATGCTTTCCTGCTTTGCCGCGCGTTGTCTTGCTTCTTCCTGATGTCTGGCGCCTTTAATCGTTGCTAATTCCGTAGCCCATGGTTGTGCCAACTCTCTGCCGAGACATAACATAGCTGGCGAAAATCCTCTTGCTTCATTAACGGAGGACCGTAATGCGAAACAAATTTCCGGCACGCGGTCTGCCCAATCCACCTTCTGTTGCGTCAACGTCCGCAAAATCATCTTAATACTCTTATTCGTAATTTCTACAGTGTCAGATTGAGGTCTCCAGGCGGTCGTGTGGGTAGCCTCTACTCCTTCCCGCTGAAAAACTGAAGATACGTCTTCGAATAAAAGATGTTTGCTCTGTCCGACAGTATGCTAATCGGATTTTCCCTGCGCCTAAACACGTCATGCAAGCACTTTACTACCGGTGCCGCATTTGTACATCTGAGCGGGTAAATCTCTACATAAGCTGAAAACTGGTTGACAACCACCAAAAGATGTAAAAAACCTGCTCGTGACTTTACCAGTGGCCCCACAAGGTCAATCGAGATTTTGTAGAAGGGCTTCGCCTCTGACTCCATCACCTTCAACAATCCTGGTGGTTTTTTGTGCACCGCTTTGCATAACTGGCATGTTTGGCACGTTTTGATATATGCTGCTACGCTTTTCCTTATTCCTAACCACGTACAGTGGCGCTTCAGTGCTGATAGAGTCTTCAAGATACCGAAATGTGCGTTCCCAATCGAACAGTGTACCACTTCGACGCATCTTTGTTGCAACTGTTTTGCTATCACGATACGTGCATGATTTATTCCGCTGGTTGCATCTCTTACGTCACTTGGCACGAATGTTCATACTAGTAGGCCCTCCACGATACTGTAGGTCCCTGCATTAGGCCTTACCATAGCCGTCACACCGGTTTTTCCTTCCTGTAGCCTGTTCACTTTGTGCTGAATTACTTTATCCGCCGCCTGAGCTTGCCTTATTTCTTGTAACGTGGCAAAGTGTGGAATATTCGCATCCAACAATTTGCAGTCTAATTCTTTACAATCTGCGTGCTCAGCGCCGTCTTGAATCTTGTTACCGTCATCCCTGGAGTTTGGCCGTACCCTGGGTTGCTCTTCAGCTCCATGAGTCCGGATTGCCCTTGGTTGTGAAACTACGTCATGCAATCCTGCGAATACGTTATCCTGACGCCCTGTGCGTTTTGCTCCCTCAAACCCTACTAGAACCTCTCCATCTCCCTGATGTCGTTTCCGTTCATTATTGGCGCCCCCTGCGCACAATAGCAGTTTATTTCTTGACTGTTGTTTTGTTGACGAATCTGATGCTGTGGTCTTGCTCCGTGTTGACTTATCACCCTGGCGTACTTCTGCGCATGGCACAAACGGTCTTTCTTCTGCATTAAGCGCTGTAGTGGTCCCCACGGTACCCCTGACGCCTAGCTCATTAGTTGCAAACGTCACCTTCCTTCCCTTTTTGCTTTTTACTAGTAGCTCGTTGCTGCGAAGTATGCTACTGCCCATTGTTAGGTTGTTTGCTGGATTTATGCTCTTCTCCTCATCACTGTGGGAAAAATCTGCTCCTCGTCGCGTCTCCCCTGTTTTCTTCCTTGCCTTTGCGTGTGGCCGTGCTCCTGCATCGGGCCTCGCCTTGCTGCCGGAAACTTCCTGCCGAGTTATGTTTACTTCATCTTCCGGGCGTCCTTCTTGGTTATAGGTGGTCCTACAGCTTCCGCTTGAGTTTCCAGGCTTGCTGCTGCTCCTAGGCGTGCTCTTGCAATTTTCCAGCTGGCCTTGCTTCCTGAAACTTCCTGCCGGTTTCCTGTGTAGTCTCCCTCCTCATCGTAGACCCTGGAAATGTAGTCGGCTGAGACGTTATCTTTTCCCTTTCTGTGGATGACGGTGAAAGACATTCCCTGCAACCGGATTACCCATCTGGCGATTCTTCCTGTGGGATTAGGTAATCCCATTATCCATTTTATTGCACTGTGGTCTGTCTCCAAAAAAATGTATGTTGTCCACATATCCCTGAAACTTGGTAATCCCGTAGACTGCTGCGCAGAGTTCTAATTCTGTAGCTGTGTACCAAGTTTCAGCATCACTGGTTCTTCTTCCTGTGAATGCGACAGGTACCAAACCTTTGCCTTGCACCTCTTGCAATAATATTGCCGACAAGCTTCTTGTGGATGCGTCTGTGAAAATCCTGAAAGGTTGTGTCAGATCCGGCAACTTTAATGTGCAATCGATAAGTTGCTCCTTCAATCTGTTCACTGCCGCTTCGCACTCTTCACCCCAACGCCAAACACTGTCCTTTTTCAACAAATTATACAGCGGAATGCACGTAAGATGAAAGCCAGGGATAAATTGCCTGAAGTACCCGTAACTTCCTACCAATCTGCGTAATCTTCTAATTCCCTTGGGCGTTGGTAATCCTCGGATTACCTCAACATTGTCGGACTTAGGTGCAAACGAGTTTGGAGAGATTGCGTGTCCTAAAAAATGAACTTCTTGAACGCAAAAGAATGCCTTTTCAATGTTCACTGTTAGTCCTGCATTCTGAAGGTGTGTTAACATGGTGGCAATGTCCTTAAGGTGCTGTTCACATGTAATAGAGAAGATTATAAGGTCGTCAACGTAAGCGCAACATATTTTGTACAAATCTTCACCCAAAACATGGTCGATGAGTCTTGTAAAACAAGCCGGTGCATTCTTTAATCCAAATGGAAGCCGATTAAAGAAATAACTGCCTCTGAAGCTATTGAATGCTGTCTTCCTCTTGGAACTCTCTGTCAGAGGCACTTGCAAATAGCCCCCTCTCAAGTCTAGCACAGAAAAATACTTTGCAGTCCCAAGCATCGCAAACACTTGATCAATCCTATTGCATGGCATTTGGTCCTGTGGGCAAGAAGAATTTAATTTGCGAAAATCGATGCAAAATCGTTTCTGTCCCGGTAAACCGTGACGTTTCGGGACCAGAACTGGCGGAAATCACCAGGGACTGATACCCCGCGAAATGACCCCTTGAGAAAGCCAAGTATTGATCTGATCCGACATAATCTTCTGTGTACCCAAATTGCAAGCTCGATATGGAATGCTGATAGGCTTCGTTCCTGGCTCCAGCTCAATTTCATGCTCCATGAGGTGTGTGCATCCCAGTTTTGAGGTTAGCACGCTCGGAAACTGCTACGGCTAACAATGGTCTTCTCCCATAAGATGTCTCCGCGTGTAGATCTTTGGCTTGCTTCAACAACGGCATCTCTACTTGCATAGTGGTGTTATTAATCTTTTCCTGTCCATTTCCCGCGTCCGATGTCGTGTTCCTGCAAACGGCCCTTTTCTCTTTGCTGAAGCTATGGTTATGGCCTCCCGGCAACCGTGTCGGTGGGAAGACCATCTGGTCCGTTTTTTGGCTGTGT
Organism: Lithobius niger; assembly: GCA_023313725.1. NCBI lineage: Eukaryota > Metazoa > Arthropoda > Chilopoda > Lithobiomorpha > Lithobiidae > Lithobius > Lithobius niger. The sequence goes on from JAHWFP010259831.1 coordinate 105,461, forward strand.
CTTGGGACAATTAGCTCGGAAATGATGGCTAGACCCGCATGAGTAACACTTGTTGGGTGTGGGTCTTGCTCTTGTTGTGT